>CM027083.1:4139052-4339052 GCA_015343265.1 Pao palembangensis | reverse complement strand
TGATTGAAATCTCTCAACAAAGAAATGTTCTTTCAGATCAAACGGTGGATTTATGAATTTAATGTATAAAAGTACGAGTTTCATGCTTCTGATGTATAACCTTGATTACGTGTTTGTTTCCATTTGTGTGGAGCTGTTGCCACGGTCTTTTTGCACGTTCAAAACAACTAAAGAAGAGAAATGTGAAGGCGAAAATGTGCCATTGTTTGTGGTCTTTTCCATTATTTAAAAACACTGAAGAAGAGGAATGCAGCAACAATAAAATGTTAATAGAAGGTAGAGCAATCTGCCCACAATGCTATAAACTAAACTAACAGAGATACACTTTCATGTAAGTAAGAGGGATGATAAAGATAAAACTTGTGGCAGCAGCGTGTGACTTTATGAGGGGCCACGTGCAGTCTGCTGGCTGTGTCCGACGTGATCGTGCCAACTTCAAGTACATTTGCATTAACCTGGTGAAGGATCAGGATGGACTTGAGGGTTCTGACGGCTATCCTCGAGAGGCAGATACTGTCTGAAGCTAAGTCATATTCACAACTATACCATTGCTATTATTGACAAACAATCTCAGTAGGAGTCTGGAGCGGCATTTCTACAATTTCCCAGAAACGTCGTTACTGACTGCGCTGCTTCTGAATAAATCCCTTGAAATGCTCTCCAGCTTTATCATCTTTACTCCTCGGGTCTGACGTTCGCCACTCTGAGGCTCCCTTTGCAAATTTGAAGTAGTCCCTACCCTTGGTGCTGTGTGCTTCTTCAAGAGACGAGACTGTGTTTACTTTAGAGCCTCACGCAGGCGTAAAGGAAGGGATTACATTCGTGGAAATGAGTTGTCATTTCAGGAGGTAATAATGGATTTAGGCCTGAGAGCTCGACAAACAACATGGGGAGAGCAGAGAGGAGGAAACACGGGCGCGGAGGTGCAGAATGTGTGTACACAATGGATTTGCACACATACATACACACACACACACACACACACACACACAAACACACACATGGTTTGGCTGGACATCTGTACAATTCAGAGAACTGGTGGGCTGCTGGGATGGGAGGTGCGTATCCCACCACAAGATTCCTCCAATCTTCAAAGCCCCAGTGCTGTTGGAAGTAATGGTTTCCATCCCGTGCTGCCAGATTGGGTCCGTCCTGTCATCACCGCTGTAGTTGCCGTCATCCACCTTTTATCTTTTGTCTTGGCTGCCCTCACTATTGCCTCTGTAGTATTTTAGGCTGCCTTGAAAGGTCTTGGCTGTTCTTGGCTGCAGTTCTGGAGCTTCCATCCTCGCCTGCCAGTGGAAATAGGAGCTCTTGAGTCTTACCCGTCCAGCTTGAACGCTGACCTGTTACCTGAAGTCCATCATCATCATCACCATCATCATCATCACCATCAATCAACATGCAACATTCCTGCAGGTGTGCCTCGTGCAGCCAGGCCCGCCGATCTCTGCTACCAGGAGCTCATCTTGATCACGTGCCAGTTATTTATGTATTGATCAAAAAAGAGGGGGGGAGGGGCTAAAGTTCAAACTGCACCCTTTGGGAATGGGTCCTTATTACATCTGCCATAACAGGGTGCTGTGTTCCATTTATGACGCTGCTCCTGAAGGGTTGGCCTGCGACCAGGGTGATGGGAGGGACTTCTTACTCAAACATGAAACCATCGAGAGCTCTGAATGGTTTATGGGTTAAGAGTGGAAAGAATTTGGTCAGTCCTGTTATCCCCTCATGTTATCCAAACAAGCTAACAGTAAAAGATTCTACGACAAGCTTACCTCATACGTTTCATATCTCATCGCTCTAAAGCCATGCTCATATGGGGGGTTTCTATAGGTCAGGTGATATTTATTCATTTGTGTACATTTTGAATGCGTGTTTGTATCTGGAAGGAAAATGAGTTTGTGTACAAGTGTCAATGTTCATGTGCATGCATGTGTGTGTGTGTGTGTGTGTGTGTCATGAGACAGATGGGTAATAGCCCCTGTGCTGAAAGCAGGGCCCTGTGTAACGTGCAGCCCTGATTGCAGCCCTGATTACCTGCCATATGCCAGCTGAAGGGTTGAGGGCCGCACCAAATGAGAACAGTATGCAAACGTTAAGGCACCATTTTTATAGCGCAGTCATTATGCCCCCGCACTGGCAAATGAAAACGAGCATGGCGGGGAGGGAAAATAATGAAGTCGTAAAGAAAAAAAAAAAAAAACTAAACTAAAAACGGACGGGTCATGGTGCGTGACTGCCCAACATCGCCACCTTTCAGCTGTAATCCCATTGGCTGGATGGGTTGAGCGGTCCCCACCAGATGAAGGGAAGGCACAGGTCCAGCTGCAGGGTGGCCCTGTTCAGTCTAAGAGGCTCCAGAGAGGGAAGGTGGCCGTTAAAGTTCCAGCAGTGTCTTTATTCCTGGGTGCAACCCATTTAGCCCGACATCGAAGCACGAGTTTGAGCGTGTGTGATGTGATTATGTTCCCATTAGCCTTTGCATTCCCCATTATGCATGCAGGGTACAGGGCCAAAATGACCTTGTAAGATGAACATTGACTCTCCTCAGAAAACACTTGTTATCCCAGGATTAACACATGCACACCAATTACTGCCTACTTGCCACAAGAGTTCAGGAAATAAAATGTTTCCCGCGTGAGTCTTTGACAGACTGGTCTTTGGTGAATACCTGTACCTGTACCTGAACCAGGTACCTGTGTTCAGGTACCTGTACTTGCGTCTATTTTGATGTGGATCTGTTCTCTAAAAGGGCTGCAGATCTGACCTGGAAGTGAAAGGATTTTTATGCACACTTCTTTTTTAAGTTTTGAATAAAAGCAGACTTGTTCAAAAAGGAAGCAGCTCAGCTAAGTGCAAAAAAAATATATACCAACGTCAGACCCAGACTAAAGACCAGATCACCCCATCACTGTGCCGACACATACGTGCACAGATGTGGGTAACGGGCTAGTCTGCTTAAATAGTTCATCTACTGATTTGCAGGTGGATTTAGGTGTTGAGGGAGTGGCGCAGAGCACACCCAGTGAACTGGAGAGGAGACAGGTGCGATTCGTACGAACATGCAAGCCTTTACCGTCTATAGAAATGCGTCGGCTGACACGACGCTCCCCGTGTTGTCGTGCTTGTGGTTCCTTTGTTTCAGCACACTCAATCCATCTTTTGAATTAAGGCACCTTTCCAAAAGCCCCCTGCCAATAAACAGCAACATAAAAGGCAAAAAGCGACTTTCTGTTGCAGGGTTGATCGGTTTAGAAAGCAAAACTACTTAAAATATCACTGACTTTCCTACAATTAGGTGTGAATTGCACAGCTCATGTGCTGATTTGGACACAGTGTTATGTGTATAGTGATGTTTAATCCTTGTCTTTTTTGTGTATTTAGTCAGAAAATGAAAGCAATGATAAGCAGAAACTAAGCAACCACTGAGCTTCATTGGTGCCAGATTTTTACCAGTGGAAAATGTCTGTCTGAGCCATCATCTGTGCCCTTTTGACTTTGACATTTACTTTCTTATGAAGTTGCGTTTATCTTTTCTTGCTGTGATTCACGGATGCTGAACAGCCAATCTGAATAATCTTGTTAATCACCCTCTTCGTGAGCGGGGTATTGATGAACAAACAAAATTTGGCTTCATGGAAGAGCCTTCAGAGGGGTTCAGACAAACAACCACACAAGGTTTTACTTTTTCACCGGCATCATCATGAGCAACATGTTGAATGGAAACAAACTAAGGCAGAATTTTTTAAGTTTTTACAGTGTTGCAACTGCAGGTTGCATCTGTAAAAGGTTGAACATGTTCACATAGAAATGCTAATGCCATTAGCGTTTGTCTATTCCCTTTGATGTTGCTACACACGGAGGCTTCCTCTCCTCTAATAAAGTTCCTGGAACATTAGCCTGCCTGTAACATTGTGACATCTCCTGTTGTCCACGTCTTTTGTGCTTGGCTGAAGAAAGCTCATTCCCGTTTAACAAGCTATGACTGTCACCTCTCTACAAACCTGTTAACTTTGTGGAAGGAATGACTCCTGTTGCTAGGGGCTCCCCTTCACTTTCCCCATTTCCATCCATCGGGAGAAAAGAAGGAACTTGTGCATAATCCTGAAGCCCATTGTGGCCTACTTAGTAGGAAGGGAACATGTCTTTCCGACTGGTTGTGCCTTTGTATGTGGGTCATCTTCATTCAAATTCTCTTTCATTCCAGCTCTTCTTCCGACACTGTGGCCCATCATTAGCTGTAATATAGGTCACCCCAGGCTTTGTGAGGCTCCAGCCCCATTTGCATTCTTAATTCAGACGGAGCACTCGTGGAGGGGCTGTAGGTACGGAGGTGGGAAGCCAGGGGAAGGCGGGGGGAGGTGGCATCAGAAGTGAAGGCGAAGCTTTTATCACTTTTGATGAAAGGACGGGGTCAGTCTGGATACATGCTTAAAAAGATCAGGGTCTTTTCCCAACGGTAGGACAATGAAACTCCTATGGATTCAGGTTGAAAAGTACAGTAGGTCCCAGCTTGCCTTTACAGCTGACAAAAAGAAAGAAGTTTAATAACTGCATTTATACTTACCGTTCCAAGTCAAATTCCCTGAAATAATTAGATTGTCAAGGTGAATATCATGAGATTATTTAATCAATTCTAAGGCTATTTAACACAAAAGGATCAGCCCCTGCACTTCCAATTCTACATATGGCACTCTCCACTCATCTTCTGCATTCACATCTTAAAAGCCTTTGTTTTAATTGAGCGATGGAAGGATGTTCTTACTCTACTGGACGGTGCAGGGAAGCACAGGTAAGCAGGCAGTTCAGCAAATGAACTTCAGAAAATTTAGAACTGAGGGTAAATGGTGGCAAATGAGAAGTTACAGAATTTAGGTTTGTTGTTGAACAGTTGCAGAGTTCTACAATTCTATTTAGCAGACACTTTTCTAAAAAGCGACTTACATCTGAGGGTGATCCAGGGTTCAAACGAGCAGCCTCCTGTTTCCCAGCCCAGACTCTGCAGACTGTGCTAACTCCCTCTCCCTCCCAGAGTCGCTCTGGTCTGTGTTCTGTATGCAAAGCGACGGAGACTATTGACTGATTCTCCCTTTTTCTCCTTGGCAAATTACACATTTCCAATCTAATTGTTATTGGAGATACTATCAACAAGCGGAAGCAGCCTCTGAACCCTCAGCACGGTGAGGGGGGGGGGCAGAGGAGAGGCGTTATGCAAAATATGGCCTGTGTATAATTAATTACCCCCCACAACAAACACACATCCTCACACACACCTTTCTGGTCCGCTTTACGATAGACAGCTGGTGCCAGAAGAATTTTTGACCTCCGAGGGCTGAGAATGGAATGAGAATTGGTGAAAGGGTGAGGACAAGAGAAAAATGGCAAAAGGTAAAACCTTACATCGTCATGTGTCTTTGGAGATCATTGATACTTCTGGTGTAGTTAAGGGGTCCCATATATAAAAAAAGAACATGTCTGCTTTTTGGTCACATGGTGCAGCCTTGCCGTTGCTGCGTGATGCTCATTTAGAGATGTGGGAAATGATGAATATGTACTGCTGCCCTCCTAAAATACACTTCCCTGTGACATAAGTGCTGAGAGTTCAAATAAATGCTTTTCCTTTTATTTTTCTGCCCATTGGTAAGCTTTCTAAATACTTAAAAGTTGGAGTGTGAAGGATTTGCGACCCCTAGTGGCCAGGTCCCAGAATGCAACAATCTGAACTCCCGTTCTCAATGCCTGGATTTGGGTTATAAATAAGATAAGATAAAAACAAAACAAAACAAAAAACACTCCTTAATTTCCTGGAAGATGTCTAAAAGTTAAACCACAGCACAGCTGGCTCAATGTTAGCTGCTGTCGTCCTACCTAGAACATCCAGCAGATCACGTTTTCTGCTCCTGCGTTGGTGCAAAGGTCACTGGACTGAAGCTCTGCAAGACTAGAAAAGTGTGATATAAATACATTTAATTCATGACTACAAAAATGTCTAAAAGACTCAAACATATGACCGCCTGAACTCTTATTTATTCTAAGGTTTTCCTTTTTTTAGCATTGCCTCCACACACACCTCCTGAGCCAAGAGACCCTCCATTCGGCTAAAGATAGACAATTTGACGCTAGAATTGTACTGAGATTCCCATCTTGCGAGAACATTTGTTGGTACAGAAATAGCAGATTCACCCTCAGCAGGCTCCCACAAACACCCCAGCTGACATGTGCACGCTCCTGTCACTTCACTTGCGCTCTGTATCTCTTGTTAATTGATCTAAACAGGCTCAGATTATCTCTGCTCTTATGCAAAAAAGCCCGAGTCACTGGCAGTTCTTTCAAGATAGCGGAAGGCGAGACGAAGGCAGAACTTTGTCTGAAACTCCTCCTGAGTCTTAATTCCTGATGGGAAACACGTTAAAGCCCCCTCCCTGTCGCTACCATCACCCCTCACCCCACAACCCCTCCTTGTCTTATCTCCACCCTGAGCTTCTTTTGATGTCCCAACTCTAATCAACTCGTCTGGGAGCCGGCGGATGCGCGGCTGACACGGGACAATCATCGGGATCTAAATCGTTACATCTCTCCTGACATTACCATGGCATTTTTGTCGTGGCAGAGGTAAGGAGTGTGAGGATCGGTTCACGGTGGACCATAATTCTTTCAGCAGAAGGGAGGGGCGGCTGGCATATTCATATTAGCGTGGAATTAGGCTACCTTTCTTGTAGCTGTGTGGGAAATCCAGTGTTGAGTACGAGTCTATGCGCGTCCTTATCGGGGACGGCGTAGGCCCCTATTCATAGCGACTGCTATCAGCATAATTCTTTTTGACATTTCAGATAAGCATCTTAAACGGAAAACACGGCAGATGGGGGAGTTGTCAAATAATGAAGGAATCCTACATATTTACTACTAAAATATCAACCTTTTAAATAGGTGTCTGGATTTGACTGTTATCTGTGGACCTACTGCTTCCTGTATCTCTGCCAGGTTCAGGGGTGAGAGGGGGTGTGTACATGTGCACGTGTGTGTATGTGTGTGTTGATGATTTACATCATTCTGCACAGCCCATGAGCTTCTCTCTATCAGAACATACCAAAACGCCCTGCATTAATCCTATCAGCTCCTAATCTGCTAATATTTCCTGGAGAATTATCTGAGGATACTGTTTCATATGCAAATACACCAGAGCAACGGGGTAAACACGCCGCCACAGCGCCTGCTGCTCCCGCACAACCCTGTGTGCGGGTGGACAGATTAGGCATCTGCCACCGTGCTTGTTTGTGTTAGGTTGTGACTGCGAGTAAACACAAATTATCCCCGGATTAAGGATCAAACTCTGATCGCCGATCAGCAAGGACGGAAGCTCAAACTTTGGGTATGCTGGCTAATGGCGACAGATTTTCAAAAACAGACCCTCTCATGATCTTATGAGGCCGTTGCAGGATCCTGCGGCCTTCGTGTCCCAATGATTTCCATGTGGACTGACGACGACTGACGCATCGTGTTTAAATCACACATTATCCCCTTCTACAAGTTTTCCAAACTACATTTTCCAGCCTGTGTAGGACGGCATAGGAAACATATTTCCAACATCTGGAGTGTCGCAGGGTGACTTTTTTCCAGTAACTTAGTGAAATATAACTAAAATAGTATACTATTATAGTTTCGCCTTGTGTGAATAAAGCAAATTTTGGCCCATTTATTGTACCTTTTTCAGGGCTCAGGTGTGTCTGTGTAATTATACTGAGAGGTAATTGGTCTGAAAATTTGTTTTCGACCTGTTTGAGAACAAAAGAGTGAACGAGAAGTGAAAGAAACTGGGTACGTAGAAGAAAAAATTCACATCAATCGGACAAAAACACAGAAGAAAAAAAAACCTCCTGAGCGCAACAGCCACACAACAAAGCCATAGTATAAAATTAAGACAGTGACAAAATGAATAATAATAGAATCAGATGAAAGGCAGTCAGAATGGCACGTTCAAGAGGTGTCAGGTGCATTTTTGTTTTTTCATTTCACATGAAACAATGAGATGTGTGAAGAAAGACAATGTTGTGTCAAGGTAGAGTGTATTTTTGCTGCGAGAGACTGACTGAAGGAGAATGTCACTTAATAAAACCGTAATAATCAACTGCGGCGTGTGAAGAAAGCTGCCCCACGTGCACGCTCACGTGTTAGAGGGCTGTGACCAGTCATCCACATAATAGAACAATCACTCCATCACTCATCCTCTGCTTCTCTGGTGGCCATTTCTTTATTTAAAATTGACAAAAAAAATCCTGTGTTTTATCCTCCTTTGTCCCTTTTCTCCTGCTGTCATTTTCATCTTCCTCCTCTGTCCCACTCTTTGTTTGTTCTATTCCTTTTCCAAGATCTGTCCTTGGTCACTGTCTGCCATTATTCCTTCATCACGATGCATTGTGCATTAATGGCAACCAAATATTTAAATGCGTCTTCCTCGCTGATGAGCACATTTTGTACTGTGAACACTTAATAAAAAGACCCTGCTTTGACATGTCAAGATGAATCCTGCAACAGGGATTTAAAAAAAAATCCACTATTGTGTCTTTGTGGAATTATTTCTGTAGCTATGAAAGAAGCATTTTTAATGTGTGGAGATGTGACACTTCCAGGCTTGTCAGAACTGTCAAATTTTAGTGTTTCAGACAAAGGTAGGAATAATAAAAGGGGTAAAATCAGATGCTGTACATCTGGTCTCAGAGGTAATGTTGCTACAGTGACAGGATTTTATAGATATCCCTTCCCATTATCCATCTTCACTCCACAGTGCCTGGAAGCACACCCGGACTCCCGGTCCAGTTCAGGATCCGGGTCGTACCTGGTCTCTAAGATGCAGCTCTCCTGAGGCATTACGGCCGTTCAGCTTAGATTCATCAACGCAGGTGACAGAAGGCTTTGTCTCGCTTTATCGATTTCTGTTGATTTTTAATTCTACACCTTGTGCAGCGTTTCGGTGAGCTGCTGCCGTTGTTTGTTTGTGTTGTTGCAGTTGTAATTTAGACATTAACATTCATTTGTAGGTGCTGAAACGCATCATAACCTGGACGGCTGCAAATTTTAGGAGACCAATTTCAACCTTCTGCAGAGACGGACCAGGCCAGATACTCCTGACCCACATGGGTCTGACCTCTGACCCATACCATCTCCGCTAACCTCTGACCCAGCAGAAGTATTATTGATGCAAAAGTGTGGAACGTTTACACACATTCACACAAATGTAAACACTGCACATCATTTCTGAAACTGATTAAAAAGTATATATATATATACCGGAGAGGTCCTCACAAGTATGGGACAGCTCTTTTTCCTGGCTCTCATTATGAGGAAAATGTAACTGACAAGAGGAACCGTCAGTTTTCATTAATGAAAACAAACACCCGAATGTCACTTGAAAAAAAATGAAACATGCAAACATTCCCCCACAGATCACACAACCCCCCAAATTAAAAAGTCACCCCTCCTCTCTTCCTTTATTCATACCTTTTCCACACTGATGGCATATTTTCAATCATTATTAGAATGCCGGCGGCTGGAGGCTCGCAGGCTTTAACCTCTGGCATGTTTGGTGCGTGATAAAAGGCGAGAGCACTATCAATCTTTATTGTCTGGCCTGTGCACTGTAATTGCATTCACTCGTCCACTGATTCTCTTGTCTGCGCTGGTGTTGGTGAGCAGAGAGGAGCCAGAGGACTACACACACACACACAAACACACACACACACACACACACACACACAAACACACACACACACACACACACACACACACAAACACACACACACACACACACACACACACAGGCTTTCATTATTAAAGAAAATAAAATAAGATGCAGTGAAGCTCCAAAAGAGCAATGGGACCAGTTGCAGCTGGGAGAGGTTCCCAGTGAGGACGTGTGGATTCGTGTGGATGATGTCACCACTCAGCTGGGTTATGTATTATTCAAATTCAAGCGGAGGAGTGGGGTGGGGCAGGATGGGGGTGGTGTGTGTGGTGGGGGGGGGGCAAACACTCAATTGGATCTCAATGAATAGCAAAAAGGCAGACAGAGGGATAGAGAGAGCGAAAGAGAAAAGAATAAAAGATATAGTGGAAAGACTTCTGTAGATGGCCTCTTGTAATACTTCAGCCGCTCTGATGAAATCCAGCCGCCGCCTCCTGCTTTTGTTATTGTCGGTGAGCCGGCGGAGTTTACCTGAGCGCCGCGCCTGTGAGGTTTGATTGGATATCACAGGTGCCGGCGCAGAGCCTCTCACAACGGGGCAGCCTCCAAACGGCAGACGTGGCGAGCTCCAGGTAATAGAGTCGGGATTGTTGTCATATCCACGCTGAAGACCCCCATGTGCACGCCCCCGCCCTGGAGATCAAACCAGGTTTAAATCCGGCCTTTGATATCAGTCTGAACATGAGTTCTGTTAAAATCAGGAGGAGGTGCCGGCGTGTTGGTTTCCTGAATGCTCTTCTACCGTTATTGTTATTTTTGTGATGGACCCCCCCAGAAGTGGCGGGAGGAGCCTGTTTGTGAACTTGTGTCATTGCGCACTTACACTGCACTCCCGGGTTATATTTATGTGGTGCTAATTAATGCGTCAGTGGAACTGTTTTTGTTGCACTTTTAAGTGGGCCAAGGCTAACAGGCTAACTAACGTCAAATCCCGGTGGGAGCGACTAGAACGGATCCTCCGGTCTCTCCTCCCAAGCTGCAACGATGCAAACACACTTGGCACAGATTTTAACCACGCGAACATGACCGCTGCGGCTCTCCGTCCACTCTCCATGATGTTGTTTACTGCTCCTCCTCTGTGCGCATACATTTGCATATTACACACGCGGGTACATCTGCACACATGCACCGGGAGAGCCAGCGGGGCATGCCGCATGCACACTACATACAGTAATGCATTGCTGAATATCAAAGGAAATTACCCTTCACCTTGGTGCATGGATCTTAGCGAGTTCCTTAACCAGAGGAATGGGCTTTGAACCAGGCAGATTCCCTCAGGGCTCGTATCTCGGCCCCTCCCCGGAACAGTGCGCCGGATAAGGGCCGTAATTCCCACTTTTAGGTTTCCATTAATCTGATCCTGACACAGGGGAGACGGGCTACTTTGCATATCGCCTTCCCAAGATGGAGGGCTATTTACATGATCGCCTCCAGATTGAATATGATCAGTAGCCCACCTCCTCTGCCGTCCTCCACAACCGAGACAGAAAAATGCAGATTTTTTTTCCCTTTCACTGGCTATGTGCTGCATTATCACGGGTGAAATATTATTCACCGAGGTATGTTCACTACGGCGTTCCGATATGTCTCAAGTTAGACTTGATGGATACATGTTGCGGATATTACGGCGTCGTGCTTGATTCCCCTGACGAAGGCCAAATTTCTTTTATGAATGTGACAGTGGAGATGGATAGATCAGCCCATTTATCATCGCTCACTGATAGCACTAATGTGACGACGACTACCCCGACCCGCTGCACCCCGTCTCGGCAGATGTGAGAAATGCTGGCGAACAGCGCTCCATTTGAAACCACGGCGGCAAACCCCCCATGTAAATGTATCTGTAATGAACGGCGCGTACGGGAGGTGCATTATTCTCTTTCTGCTACATTTATTTCTGAATATCAAATGAATGTGATAAATGTAGAGTGAGGGGGCGGCGGGGGAAGCAAAGTAAGCCGAGGATATGAGATGAGTGATATTGTTATTACACCGCCGACAATGAGCAGCAGAAGTTGAGATGGTGTAAGACTGCAGCAGGGGGAACACACACACACACACACACACACACACTTGCTCTTTTCCCATGCCAGTGTGCAGCCCTCTTTGTCTGTCCATAAGCATCGGAGTTACCTTCATTTGTGCTATTTTCCCCCTCGTATTTCAAACTGAGACACAATCCCACACCAGTCGTGAGCTGATGTGCTGTGAGGTGACAACACCAGGCGCGGGTGAGGATGGAAAGAATAGAATTGCTGTGCAAACAGCACCGCTGTTTAGTGTGATGAAAGCGCGGAGCCGAGCTCACACGGCGCCGCTGACGAGACGTTCACGCTCCTGTGTCACTTCAAAGTGTTCCGCTGTTGGCGGGAAGCAGGGCAGCTGCGTTCAATGTCCCGATCGTCAGTGGGAGTTTTAATAAACCACATCATCCCCTGCATCAACACAGCCACCCCACTGGAATCACTCAGAGCACAAGTTTGACAACAAGTACCAGGGACTAGTAATACTGGGACAGAGAAGAGAGATGGACTGGTTCCGCTGGCAGAGAATGGAAAACAGACTGGTTATTCTGGAACGGACATGGATGCAAGTATGAGAGCTTTCACTCCCAGTATTTCATAGTCCATACAGAAGCATTCACACCAGGCCTTTGCACGTATGAATTCAATAGCTCAGGTACGTCCGTCCACCCTCATTTCATCCCAGGCTGCTTTGGGGCTCCAGCTTCATCCTGTAAGTGCATTTCACGCTTTTAATTGATGCGTCTGCATGATAATTTGAAGCATGTCACGGATGTGTCACACCAGTAAGCTGCCAGTGTCCGACCTCATGTAATGTCGAATTACATTCCTGCAGCTCAATGCCGTGACGATAGATAAGCTTCTCCTAGGCAACACCAAACAGTTCAAAGTGTCGTATGGCAGAGGTGGGTTTTTTTAGAAAATGTTATTTCTATGTTGGTAAGTGAGACAGTGAGCAAAAAATTGGAATCTTTAAAGGGAATATTTAAAATGGAAGCAGTCGAAGGGAAAGTACCAAGACTTCTAGCAGTGTGATTGAATAATTCCATGACGTACTGACTCTGTTCTTATTCCTGTTTGTAGCCCAAACAGAAACAGCATTAACAGGGTTTAGATCAGATGTGATGTAAGCAGAGTGGAAACAAGGCATAATTTAATTTATTATTAAACTGAAATAACGTCTGAATGCCATCACATGCCACACTGTCTCTTCCTGTTACAGTCACACCATCATGGCTGCGACGGTTAGGTCCATTTAACACTTCCTCTGGAGTCAAAGTGAGTCAGGCTGTAGGATATGAAACTGTAAAAGGAGGTGGTTTCAGCACCTCCTGGACAGCGTGTCTCTTCACACGTCTGTATTCTGGTTGAAGAGCGATGGCACCGGCCCCAAGAATAGCTCCAAATTATTCACAGCGAGGCATGACGAGTTCTGGTGAGAAATACCACCATCTGAGTCCACTGCTGCGGGTCACATGTACAGTGTTAACGCCCACGTTTAATATAGAAGCAGGTCGGAGCGCAGAAAAAACAGATCATCCTGCACCTTTAACTTCATCAGTCTCCAGAGATCATGCTTAAAAAACCCCTAAACCCACCTGCTTCTACCACCTGCATGATTATGACCAACAGGACGCTACTGCAGCCCACCACTAGAGGGCGGTGGACACTGTAGCTTCAATGTGCAGCGTGTATAGAAATATTCAATTAGTTTAATTTACAAAGTGTTCGTTACAATCAAGACTGCCTTCATAGCATGTCAGAGTTATTACATTGGCACACTTGTAAATAACACGTGTAAATAAAATTGTTTTATAATGCAAAAAAAGAATAACAAAAAACACAAAAGAATTCAGATTAAATTTTTTTGTCAATGCAAGTAAAAGATGTCTGTTCTCTTACTGTTCTTTATTAACTCTGTATTTAAATATATAATGTAAATTGTTAAAAATATTCAGATGTAACAATAAAATAAAATATACCTGTTTAATAATACATAACAATATAGGCTAAATACGCTCACACACACACACACACTTTTGTCTCACTTTTAGCCCTCAGGCAGCACATTTGAGTTTCATTTACTTGATTAAATTATATTTGCATATGGAAATTGTTTGAAAATGATATTAATTTGTTGTATTCAAAGGAGAATTGCCCTCCTGCGTCCTCTGTAGAGCGGCAGGTGATGACGATGCTGAACTTTGTGTGCATCCCCGCCACCGATTCCAAACGTTTATGTCTTGGATATAAACCAGCCTCGGCTGCTACTGTGTGTGTGCACTGAAATCCTCCTTTTTCCTCTTCTCTTTAAGGTCGTTTTCTCAGCAAGCCCAGAGGTTCTCCTCAACCTTGTATATTGTGTCCAGGTGTGTGTGACTGATGTAGATCCACGAGACGCCACAGAGGGACAGATCTCCTCCTGAGCCAACTTAACTTATCAGGAACACGGACCAAAAAAATCAGGCTAATTAATTAAGAACAGTATTAGAAGTAATGGGATATTATAATATAAATTGCTACATTCTGGAACCAATTTAATCCAATTACTGGAACCCCTCATGAATATAATACCTCCAAAATCACCCCGTCAGAGTCCAAAGGGAGAGACGCGTCTGACTACCAAGACAGAAAAGAAAAAAAGAAAAAACAGCTCCCTTTTACTGCATAAACCAGTGATGATTTAAATGGTTGAAGGGAGCTGTTAATTTGAGTAATAAACCTAATGATGATTTTTTTCCCTTCTAATTGACATTTTGACCATTTAAACCTGAGTAGGTCTTTGTTTGAGCTCCCTCGTGTTTGATAAAGACGAACGACCAGAAAAGCTGATTGGTTCTTCTTCTCTTAATGGTTTCTACCCAATTTGAAAAATAAGAAAATCCTTCGGAGACAAAGGATCGCTAATCTCTGCCAGCTGAAGTGGAGTACATTTGGGAACGGTGGACGGGATGAATCGACAGAAACCATTTGATGGAGGACAATTACATCATTTACCATTATTCTGCTTTGATGTAGGCTAGCATGACAACACTTCCTGTTCTATCTTTAACATATGAAAATTACTGTTTTAATAGAAGCACAAATGCAGACGACTAATTCTAAATTCATAGATCTTTTCACAGTCCCAATTAAAAGGCAAGATTTGTGCTGAAATCTGCGGTGAAGAGAAGCCCTGAAAATGAACTGATCATATTTTCCTGTAATCTGAACTTTGGCCTCTGGTTTCCAAAGTCAAGTTAGAGGCAAGTTAGGTCCAAAGTCCATGATTAAAATAGATCTATTAAAAAAAGAGCAAATTTATATAGCTGCTCTCTCTTCTTGGTTATTTAAATCATTTTTTTCTTTTCAAATTGTTACAATAAACTTTTCTCTTTCTTCAGCTTTCTCAGACCTCACTTCCTGTCATGTTATGTCCTGTTTGAACAGATCGTCACAGCTCGGTTTCACTGATACTCAAAAGTCCACCAAACTGTGATTCCAAAAGTTTCTCAGGAAATTAAGATTATTTCACAGAGAAAAACAAAACATGCTCTTTTAATCAGACACAAATTTGACTGCATCGTAATGCATATTTAATGAAATTAACTTTCCCTTTTTTCATCACACTGAGACAATAGATCTAGTTAAAGAGGAGCGTATGGACGTTGGTGTAAAATATTGAGAAGAATATGAAAGAGGAGCCCCGTTTCCCTGGTGTCTGTCAGAAATTCCAGCCAGAAAGAACAATCAAGGCACCGCTGTTGATTTGGAAAATCCTCTGCTAAGCAGAAAAGCGATTGTCTCACACAATCGACTTCAGCACAATTACAGACGTTACGGTTTTCACCGACACCCTTGCCAACAATTTAACAGGTTGCGGTCGCAGTCGCAGACCTAGACCCACCTAAGTAAATACCAATAATGCAATGACACGCTAATAACGGTGGACAGAATCAAACACCAGTGCTACTCGCTGACTTTGACCTCTGATAACACCATCCAGAATTCACAAAAACACCTGTTTTAATCCTAATCATTTGTACTGATATCCACTGCACTGCGTTAGCATCCTAATTAACTAGCTGCAGCCCTCAGGAAATGACAGTAAATATATAGAGACTTTCATCACCATCCAGAACACCTGCCCTGAAAACGGAGCCCCACAAGAAGACAACCTGAAGTCACTGACGTCCCTCCAGTTTGTTGGATGTGGTTTGTCATTAACACTATTCACAAAAGCCGGCTGGTATGGCCTCCTTCAGAGTTGCCAATTATTTTTAGAGACTTTTAAAACCGGGTCCACACTACACAAGTTTAGCTGTCTGAGACACCACAACGCACCCTCACCCAAATCGTGGTGAGTCACTAATCTGCTTGGCGACTGAGCTTAAGTACCTCGAAGACTCGAGTAATGACCCTGGCGACGCCCCGCATGGAGTCGCAGGTGCAAAACTGGATATCAAACCTGCTAGATATCCAGTCTGCTCGTAGTGACATAGAAAGAGCTAGAGCCAATGAGACATGGAGGTTGCCGCAAAATAAGGAAGTGAAATGGAGCAGTACAGCTGCTGCGGCAGAGCAGAGAAACAAGAAACAACAGGAAATAGAAAAATGGTTTTGCGAGGTCAGTGGACACAGGAGACTGGAAAGTTTTGTGGAGCATTGGTGGACTTCGTTGCTACCACACGAAAGTTTTCTGCCAAGACTGTGTAGTTTTGACCTTGATGAAAGTATTTGAAGTTGTGAAGTTTTCTCCTCTGGTTTTTTGATAATTGTACTTTTGAGCTGTACATAGTTGTTTTGCTGTGTTTTTTTGCTGTGTAAATAAATGTGCTTGAAAAAATTCATCTTCATGCGTCATGAATAAGAAATCATCATCTTCATGCGTCATGAATAAGAAAAATAACATTTTGTGGGGGAAATTTATTTTACAAAATCCAGGACAGAAGGCTTGCGCGTTGCGGCCACGTACTTCCCGTGTCAGCGCAGTCGGTCATGCCTCCTGACAGCGAGAATCGTGTAGTGTGAACCCTCTCGTCTCAGACGAGTCTTGTAGTGTGAACACCCATGCTCCTGGCATTCACACTACGCGAATAGAGAATCTTGTAGTGTGAACGGCCCAAGTGACTCGCCGACTCGGAAAGTCGTGTAGTGTGGACCTGGCTTTAGCAACCACATTAACCACATTATCTGGCTAATCTAAGCACCATCTTTACTTTTTGTGGGTTCTCATTCTTCCTGCTTTAACTGAAGCTCCCCCCTCTGCTGGTAACAAAAGCCAGTTTTAGTTCAGGTCGCCGTTTGATCCTCTGAGCCACATTTTTAGCCATTAATCGCTTTAACACACGGCTTTGATTGCTGCGTGCGAGGTGTGCAGTTTGTCCAACGATTACGCATCTTCATCTGTGAGCTGCTTCTATATGCAGCTTCCCTGACACCAGCGAGTGTGTTTTAATGGTTTTTTTATGCGTGTGGGAGTGGATTTGGCCCCGTCTCCTTTGTGCCTGTGACTTTATTAAAGGTGTTTGTTTTCATGGCATGGCTGAGAAACAGAAGAAACTAAAAAGGAAAGCACATAATCTGCCCATTATACCCATCATGTGTCAAAATATAGAGGAGTGATTTATGTGACAATCCCCATGCATGACAATCTGCTGCTTTATGGCATCAGAGTGTCGTGATAAATATAATTTCTTATGAAAACGGCATAAAATTGCCAAAAGATGGTGGCCAATTGCAGCTGAATGGAGGATTTGGTTTATCTTTCAGTTCTTTCATCCCTGGGAACATTATAGAATTAATAGTACAAAAATATCAAGTGAGACGTGAACTATTTTCGCAGTTACAAAAGTCCAACAGGCGGAGGTGACTCTCTCATCGTGAAACCAGCAGTCAGTGAAGCAGTATGCTGGTTTTTCTTATTCTGGCAGCTCACACCAGCAGTTTCTATCACTGTGCTGCCAACAATAGCAGAAACACTTGAAAGCTGGTTGTTGTGAGGAAGTCAAACTGGGCCTGAATTTGGCTGATGAGCCTCCAGGTTTCTCCAAATACATAACATTTTTGGTAAATCTAAATTGGCAGCCTAATGCTCCAGTTCTGGAGAAGTTTGCTGCATAGTCAGAACCCAAAATATGTTCATTTTGTTCATCCCAAATGTGAACCTGATGGTACTTTGTACCATGTGCAGATCTTTATCATCACTCTTAAAGCCTTCATCCCAGAGTCTAGATGGAGCTTGATTACTGAAGACATGGGTGTGAGCTACAAGGAATACACCCTTTTGGATGTATGATCTTTAGCCAACAGTGATGAATGTCACAAGAAATGGTCCTCCTGGGTGAACCGGAGGTCAACATGATGACGATGATTTATTGGAGGAGGCCACAGGTATTTACCAACAAGTGTTTGACCGACAATGCTGCTTTTTTACTGTCTGAACAGTCAGTATACTCAGCCTGGATGCAGCTTATCAAAGTTTGAACACACCAACTAAACTCAGACAAACCAACATCCTGCTGCCTCATTCCAAAAGCATCCATCCTCATTGGAGGATCACGGCCTTCCTGTCGTTGGTACTTTCTCGCAAACCCTCATTGCCGTGGCCCAATCGACATCTCGTGTGCCCGGCACTGAAATGATGACGTGAAACTGAGTCCCTATAATTTGCAGTGATTGACCCGCAGGGCTGCATATTAGCAGTTGTCAGCTGTAATGATAGAGCCCTTTAACATTCCAGAGGCGCGGCCCTCCCGCCTGCACGCAGCCGTTTAGCTTGTTATTTATAGATCAGGGCTGTGATAAACATAAAACTGCAGCTAATGTGCTGCTGAGGAACTCTGGACAGAAGCAACTTCAGGAAATGAATTGATTAACGAGGGTTCTGGTGGCAGGAGCTCAGACACATGGGCTGAATCCCTAAAAATGTGCTTGGAGTTTCTTCTTGACACAAATACACTGATGTCTAGTCAGAAAAACCTGTGAGGCCCAGTTCAGGTTTGCACTGGTAATGACACAGCTAAGCATTAAATCGTAACAAAAAGGAGGATGCTAATGCTAACAGTTGTTTACATTTTGTCTTCAGCTTCTTGTTCTACATGTGTGAACCCTGTTACTAGGAATAAAGAAGCTACGCTCCTGAGCTGCCATATTAGAATTAAATGCTGCTTATTTGTGCCCTATGAGAAAAAACAACCACGCAGAACAAACGTATTTAGCCTGAATGTCTTCACAAGCTTAAAATCTTGTAATGTATTTGCTTCAGATAAAAAGACGCTTTTTGCATACGTTTGAAACCGAGTTACGACACACCTGCTGAGACACAGGATAAAATCTAGTGGAATGTGCGACGCAAAAAATAAGCTGCTTGTTTGCGTCCATGCTGGCGTGTATTTACTCTACATGTTTATGCGTGCACGCATACAATTGTGTACCGATGCATGCATACGTGTGTGTATGTATAAATCTCCCGCTGCCTCCCCCCACCCAGACTTATTGCTTTCTTGAAATCCTCTTGATTCGCCCGGTCCCCGAGGCTACAGCCCCATACGCAGCAGATGTTCCACTGAAAAGGCCATGAATGTTTAATCATTTGTGTTATTGATGCTGCCTTTTTATTTGTTAGCTTGTGTGAGTGACTGTTGAGATCCTATGTATTTTTATTCTTCTTTTTTGTGCAACATGCATTGTTTTTTGTTTTCACTACCTCACATGCTCTGAAATAAAACAATAAAGCCTATTAAAATGTTAATCTGGATCGTTATTGAGTGATAGGTCAAATATCACACCACTGCACTCTCGCTAAATATCTTTTCTTTTTGTCAAATCAAGCTAAACCGCATCAAACAGGGATGAACAAACCAGGTTCCGGCTCTAAACTGTGATTTGTTGGACTTAAAGCTACTGTTTTAGTGTTTGAGCTGACAGCCAGATTTGATCATAATTAGATGGCATGCCGTGGGCTTTGATTGGCACAGTAATTGGATTGTCATTGGGGCTGAAAAGCTATTATCTTAGGATCATGCCCCATGAAATTTGTTGGAAAAACTTCTGTGGCCGTCATTAAGTCGGCCATCTTGGGGGGCTTCGGAAATGAGCTTTTCTTTCGGCGAGGGAAAAGAGAAAAGGGGAGGAGGGGGGAACTGTACCTGTGCACCACTGGGACCCTTAGATCCTCTGAATCGGAGCAAAGACAATCTGGGCTCTATTGATTAACAATATTAGCATAGCAGGTAGCACTAAGTTGAAAAGCGGCATGCTGGGTTATAGCCCATTGCACTCACCCACTCGCCAGTAACGGGGGCGAAGGAGGCGGCGTAGCATGTAAAATAATGGGATAAGAGGTGAGTCAAGTGGGGAGTGAAGGAAGGGAAATGGAAATGGCAGAGCTTTTATTGACTGTCGTTTATGTAAAATATCAGGACCACATAATGAAACAAGGACATTAAAAGTAGAAACAGTGACAGTTGTGGAATGAAGCCAACTTTCAGACCTCTGAAAACACTTTTTTACGAGTGATGACGACTAAGGATGAAACCAGCTAAAATACTGTTGAGTGTAATAAAGAGAACAACCCAGTGCCTCGACTTTAAACCAGTGAAGTTGATAAGATCCAGTTCTTTCATGCAAAATTGGATTTTCTTAAACGGACCCGATAAATTGTATAAAGATAAATGAGGGTTCTCACATAGATAACGCAGACAGACAAAAACTCTGACTGCTTTTCAACTGTCCAGTTTTTAATCTGCAGGGAGAGTTCTATTGTGATTATGCTTTCTAATGCTGCTAACAACCAACGGGGACAAATGAAAGATCAAACAAAACAGATGAACTTCTTTCTTTTTTTAGAAAACAGACGAGGAACTGAGTACTTAATGGCACACAAAACAAAAGACTTAAAACCCCCAAGACCGACCCACCCACCCACCCACCCACCCATCCATCCATCCATCCATCCATCCATCCATCCATCCATCCATCCATCCATCCATCCATCCCAACAGAGAGTGCGCTTCAGACTGAAGCTGCCGCTGCTCAAGCTCTGCTGCTCTTATAGTCACGCTGACGAGCAAGTGCAGGTGTGTGTGTGTGTGGGTGTGATTAGTGATTTCAGGTGTGTGTTCCATGGCCATGAGTAGGACCAAATGACAAAAACAAGGGTGAAGCATTAAATGATTTCAAACCTGTTTAAGCAAAATCAAAATCAATAATACATAGTTGGATGTTGCTTGGCAATTATATCAAATGTTAATGTTTGCAATGCAACAACGTGTTTATTTAACAAGTGTGGATGATTGTTAGGACTTTAAAGTCTCATTTTTAGGACCAGAAATATGTTGTTAACGGTTAACCCTGGTCTCCAGATGACAGTGATAAAAAACTATCTATCTATCTATCTATCTATCTATCTATCTATCTATCTATCTATATGAGCAGTCTGTTGCAAATTCAATTGATTTTAAATAATAACTTAATAATGGAATAGTAGGAGGGGCAGATTTAGCCTGATGAACATGTACAGTTGGCCATTGAGTTGATCGATCAAAAATTAGCCCAAGGCCAAACTTAGTTGCCAGCCGCCGGGTTGCAGAAACGAGATGTTACCAAATGTTGCATGTCACATGCGTGATGCATGTGAGAAGGCTGTGCTCTGTTCTGGACGAGCCATTATTCAAAACTTTGATGGCCACAGAAACACATTGGCCATGGTCATCAGCACCATCGTGCTCGGCAACAGTCCAAATGTATATGATATGTAAGAAAATGCCCCATTAACTTTTTCATTAATGGTCATAATGCAGTCTGAGTGTCAACCGCAGGGCGGTGCGCTTCCCTGAGCAAGGACACACACACAAACACATACACGCACACACGCACACACACGCACGCACGCACACTAGAACAAAGGCAAAAACATTTTTACACCTTTTTTTCCCACTACTTTCCTTCTCAGATGTCTCTACGTGTGGTGTGAGTCAACCTCTCGATCCTCCTGTCCCACATTTGCTGTCGGGGTTTCATGCAGCTACTGTAAAAGAGCGGCGCTGCTGCTCACGGGCCTGTGCCAATATTTGCTCTCTCCTCATCATCATTATAATCTCCTCTTCATCATTTTGCCCTCTTTCAGTTTAAATTTGCAGTATAGGAGGAAGCGAGCACACTACAGTGGAGTACAGTGGAGCGTCCAAGACTTCATTTCTTTGAGTACTTTGTAATACAGCAAATCTCAGGGTCTCAATTATTTTTATTACATCATAAAAGATGCTGCTCCCTCAACACATCATCAACCTGTTAACAGAGTTTACTTCTGCTGACAACAACACCCATTGCTAACAGTCATTACATTTCAATAACACCGTATGAACTGAATTATTGTATTAGTGCCAATAAACCTTGACTTTAAAAGTGTAAACATCTTAGCTCAATTGAAATCAAGCTTAAAAACATCTCACGTGCACAATAAGTACAGTGGCCAGGAATTGCGCCATGAACTAATTTGATATGTTGTACATTTTCCAGCCAGTTGACATTTGGGTCACTATTTTCTGTGCTATAGTGCTAGCTCACTATTTACTGTTGTCGTCTGTGAGGCTGTAGAACAACTAGAGGCAAGCTACAACCGTATCTCAGCATGTTAACATGATATGTGAGACTGCTTGTTATTGAGTTATGTTCATTAATTGGGAACGACCTCATTCAGAACCCACTGACATGGTTCCACTTGAACTTTTGTAATAGTTCAGCAGACCCTAGATGGGGAGTCCCACTGAGAACTCTTCAGGGTCTCCTGTGGAACCCAGAACAAACAAAAAACTGATGAATGAATGGGCACATTCAGGATTTTAGACAAAGGTAGAGCAGAAAGAAGATGCGGTTTGAAGAGAGAAACTATTTCTGAGTTTGATTTAATCTACAATCAGCTACCAGTTATATGAACTTGTTTTGAAGAGTTTAAAAAACCTTCTCTTGAGCGTCATCTTTTTATACAGTTAACCCCCCCACACACACACACCTACACACACACACACACACACACACACACACAAACACACACACACACTCACACACACACACACACACACACACACACACACACACACACACACACACAGACTCTCCTAAAAGTCATTGCAAGACTTAATATGTCTTTTATTTGGCCAGTACGTCAAACACTTATCCCTGAGGGGCTGAACACTGGAGTAAGGGGAAAAATGAAGGTGAATATGTGCAAAGTACTCCTAGATACACACACACACACACACACACACACACACACACACACACACACACACACACACACATAGGTTAGCAGGTTGCAGAACCATGGCAACATTTACAGGATCAAGCGTGAGTGGCAGCGGTGAGAGTTCGCCTTGCTGTGCTGTGTTTTTGAGCACATCGAAGCATGAAGACGGGAGATAAGTTGGCACGATAACCGCGTTGGCCACGGAGCAGAGAGAGAAGAATAGTGAGGATAACCCAGAAGCCTCTGCTGCACACTCAGATTCATGCATGATTCACACGTTACACACAGTTATTATCTCATCAGTAATAGTGCGTTCCGTGGGGAACCAACTGCATGGTCCAGAATAAAAATGAAAGAGTTTAAGTCAGGGAAACTTTGGAAACACGTTCCAACTGCACCAACACCACCCTGCCAGCTGCTCTTCCAGCACTGAGTCAGGGTTTGACCCAAAAGCACCAAAGGGCAGCACCTGACCAGGTGACCAGCATGCGCAGACCTCTCAGGCTCTCTTAGACCTGTACTAGCTCCACTCCAGTCCACAGCTGTTATTGTAAACACAGAAGGCCTGAACGAGTGAGAGATGAGAGGAAACGTTAAAGAATTGGCGTATATAAACCGTTAGACCGTTAGAGGAACAGCTGGATTCGGCTGTGATCATTTCTCCATTTCCTCCTGCGACATGCACTCAGAATAGATGAATGAACAATCAGACGGCTTCAGTTGTTTCTTCCTGACAACTGGGCGTCCACTCCCCTTAGCAGCCCCATTAAAGCCACCGGTGAAGAAAAAAGATATTTTGAAAAAAAAAAAAAAAAGCAACAGATAACGCGGGCTTTTCACGTGTGAGCTGCAAAATAAACAACATATTAATGGGGGGGGGGAGATTATTATGCGATCAATTATGGCACAATGCCTCGCAGAGATGTTTTGCGATTTGGCCGCAGCTCGTCGCGGTCGGGGGTCCCTCCCTGACTGGTGGGCGCACTAATCTGCTAATCTCACCAACCAGCGTGGAGGTTGGTTGGGTGAGGAGGTGGGGGTGTGTTTGGTGGTTTATATGAGAACCCAAATAGCTCCACTCGCTGCCCGCTAACGGTGGCCAATAAAATTAAAGAGCCGGTGCGTGCCCGGGTGCCGAGGAAGATGAGAGGAAATCAGAGATAGATAAACAAATAGAATCATAAAAAGGCACGGCACTGCTGAAGTGGTAATTCAGTGGGAGTTCATTACGGGGGAGACAGAGGAATGAGAAGTAGAGGGCTAAACTGTGGATGACATTACCTCTAATGTGGCTCCCCTGCAGAGTTTGTGATAGGGTGGCCGTACCGAGCGAAAAATGGGGTTTTTAGCATGACGCCATGCTCAGGAAGACAAACTCCCACTAAATAGGATTTTTTTTCTTCAGTATTGTACGACTTTAGTGCAGAAAATGTCTCCAAATGAGGTTCTCAAATGTGCAGGCATACAGCCAAGCTGAGACAACATGGACAAATGAGTTTTGCAGTGTGGCAAATTTGCATAGCGCGACAATATTTTGAGCAGTAAGCCTAAAGCAAGTGTTCTCTGTCACACGGACCTGACCAAACGTCAGTTATTTTCCATCAATTATGCCGTCTTATACGGAACTGACTTTTTATTCCCCGGGCTAGCGTACTATCTTTGTCTTTAACGTGAAGCAGGCTTTAGTATTCTCGCCTCAGACCTGAACACTCTCTAACAGCCTGATCCTGCAATCCTGCAGGTGGATCCAGAGGCTCAGACCAGGACGATGGGTCAGGTGAGCTAATCTATGCTAAAATTAGTATGTCCCAAGCCAATCATCTGTCATCAGTTATCGGGAATAATAAAAAAAGATTGTTTTATTCTTTTTGGAGAAATTATATTACTTGATAGAGCTGGAGTTTTCTGGAATGTGTCTCCTGATGCGTAGATATCTTTGAGGGCTGGTTTTAACCAGTTGTAGAACATGTCATTGGCAGAGAAGTAATGCATTCTACATTCAACTAAAAAGTTCCTCAGTTATGGAAACGAATCATTTTCAGTCTAGTGGAATAAAAATGTTCTTCTTTGAACTTCTGTGTTCTTGTAACAACATATATTTCTTGTATAATAGTGTACATACTGTATATTACTATATAGCAGGCGGGAAAACCTGCTCATAATTCACGTCTACAGCACCACCGAAAAGGACACGATTGGCCCAGAAAGACAAGAGCATAATCTAAAGACATGCAGGCACACAATAAAGCACTTTAAAGCAGCCTATTTCAGTTCCAGTGATTGTTGCATCCCATATTTTAAAAGTATAAATAGCCACCAAGGAGATTACAAGTAAAACAAGTGTGAAGTGGAAGTGTTATTATCCGTCTCTATTGTCTGCCATCTACCTCTGGTTGTTGTAGCGAGACGTCACTTCGTCTGTAAACAAATTTGTGTTGCTGTGAGCGTTTTGGCGGATTTGTCGTCTGAGTTGAGCGTATTTAGCAGATGAAACGTGTTGCGGTGACAAGCATGATAGAACATGTATGTCGCCGTGGGCTATCCTCCCTTCCTCCGTTGTTGTGGCTACATAAACACTCAATTGTGTTGCGTTATTCCGAGTGTACGTGCGGATGAATGCAGTGGCTGTTGTGTTTTGTTGTGTGAGCTGGTATCTTGTGGTGCTGGTATGGTGCCTGGAGCTGTTTGTCTCTGTGTGTGTGTGGATGTATTTTTAAATAATTCATTTTTTTTTTAACTTTATATACTTATTTTTCAGACCTAGCATCATCAGTTTTGTTTCCTTTCTCTTCTCTTCTCTTCTCTTCTCTTCTCTTCTCTTCTCTTCTCTTCTCTTCTCTTCTCTTCTCTTCTCTTCTCTTCTCTTCTCTTCTCTTCTCACCGAGTAGATGTAATTGCTTAGACAAAGCAAGCAATCACAACACCATGGATGTAAATGCTGCTCCACGGCAGCGGCTGACTTAATGAACAGCGGGGCTTGCAGCCCTCTGGCCGCACTTAAACTTTGAAACATCTATTATTGAGGCATGACGGATGAAAAAAGCTGCCCAGTACTGACCCTTCTCTCATTGCTCTCTTTTCATATCTCTAGTCATGAGAGTGGAAAGGTTGATCTCACTAAAATGTAGAGTTCCTGCATGGATACTGATTAAACTTTTAGTGGATTATTGATACAGGAGGTGTCCTGAGTTTGCATCAAAGTGCAACAAATTAGCCCAAACCATCAATTTTTTTTCCTGAATTCTTGCCCTTGGCCAGAACCAGACAGAACTGGTACATGGTAAAACTATGCATCATATTAGCTAGCTTGTTCTTCTTGCTTTAGGTGCTGCACTTCCTTTACTTCAACCACTGGAATATCGTGAACGTTCTTGTGGTTAGAGATCCAGGTAAGCTTGCAACAGAACCTTGTTTCAGGTGCCTGAGAACAATGTCAAGGGGGGCCCGTATGTGGTCTCACATTCCAACTACATCAGACCAGTGCAAATGAAGCGAGGGAATCTGCATTTAAACCAAACTTTAGCTTTTTCACTTCTAGAAATGTAGGTTTAAATTTCACAATCTCCAGCATTCAGTGTCAGTCCCTTTGCAGCAGTGTCAAGTGTCTTATTTCTGTTTTAGAGGGTGACAGCAGAGTGTGTGTTTGTGTGAGAGACAAAACTTGTAGATAATGTGCTTCCCACTGTGTGAGTGAAAATCTACAGTAGAAGAGGTGAGCGGTGAGTGTGAGTGGGCCTGGCTTCGCTCTGGACCTACTCATCTGCCTTGCTCCATAATGGATCTGACTGGATATTTGCATAAGGTATGGAGGTGATGTCATTTGGTCCTCGGTAGTGCATTTCAATTACATTTGCAAGTGGACACACTCAGAGAATGCCGGAGCACTCCACTTCCTCCAGATGTAACTTTCTCTGTCGGGTGATGAGCTGGATAGAAAAAGCAAAGTACTCAACCTTTCTGGAGGTTCAAAAGAACAATCAGGCCATGTGCACAGTCAAATATTTACTGAAAAGCTCCTCTTAAAAGCAGGGCCCCCCCAGGCCGATTGCCCCCTTCCTCACACCGCTTGTCAGAAAATTGTAGGATGACCAGACGTTTGAAATCCCAAGACTGCAATTAGATCACTGCACTTCCTGTCCACCAACACAAGATGGAAGGACCTGACATCAGTGGCACCTCAGAACCCCCCACCTCACCTCACCACTGAGCAGATAATCAGCATCTGCTCTTTGACCACTTCTTTTGACACTTGGTGCAATGGCTGGCTGTTACTCTAATAGAGGAACCATTGTCACCACGGTAATACGTCCAGCTGTTTGAGAGTACGAGACCGCAGTGAGAAGATTCAAATCCAAAGCTTTATAGGACACGTTCAGTGGTCCTGTTTTTTTTTACAGCCTCCGGAACATCTGTATAAGACTGTCGAGTTTCTTCTCTCCAGAAACCTCCTGTTGCTAATAGTTGCAGCATAAAGTCGAGCATTTTTCAGGTTAAGTTTGGGGTAGCGGGCCCAGGCAGCCCTATTAATCTCAATGGCGATGGCGCAGCAGTGGTAATGAAGAATGGTTGGCGTTATTTACATCTTTGCACGTGTTGAGTGTTTTGTCAAAAGTAGTGGAGTTTTGCTTGGCTAGTAGATTTGCATTCTCTCTAGGGAGCCGTGGCCCAGTAAAAGACAGCAGTTGCTCGACATAATTAGAACGAGAAGGTCCTTGTAAACCCATTAATATCCTGTCCAGGCTTAAACGGCTGGATCCTTGGTGGAGAACATGAGAGTCCTGTGGAAGAGCAAAGTAGGAATTAAATGTACAGTAACAAGATGGATGAGGGTTTGATGTAAACAACTGGAGATGAAAACTGCTCAGGGGGCATTTACAGTGAAGTTGGAGCACATGTTACATTCCCACTATTGTCAAACATCTCTGAGAACATTAGAAAAGAGCCAGAATGTCCAGCATGTACAGTATGTGCTGCCATCGTCACAATTTTACCTTTATTAAAGCACCTCCTGTGACACACACTTACACACACACACACATACACACACACACACACACACACACACACACACACACACACACACTCCAACCTTTTGTTGCTCACTTTTTAAAATTAATAGCTATTGTTTTTTGCTAAGCAGAGGATGTCCTGGAGGCTGACTCACAGAGTTATCTGTGCCTGTGTGTACGTGTGTGTGTGTGTGTGTGTGAGTGTGGTTCAATGAAGGGCTGGTTTCAGTGGATTATTCTGGCCCCAAAGTGTAGTGCCCTTTCATTAACCTTGCCTCTTAGTTGTCTCATTTAATAAAAAACAAATGTTTAATCTGCAACCTACAAAACTGTATTGTGTATGCATGTGCATGTGTTTGTGTGTGTGTGTGTGTGTGTATGTGTGTGTGTGTGCGTTCTTTTTCTTGCTACATATTGAGTAACAAAATACTCTTTCTACCAGCAAAGTGAGGACAGTTTGAGGGTTAAGTCTTGCTTTTAAGATTGGGGTTAGTATTGGGTTTAGGTTAGGGTTGGAGTATAGAAAGTTGGGATGGTTCAAGTTGGGGTCAGTGGCTGGGAAATACAATATGTACATGAAAGTCCACACATAGATAGAAACACAAGGATGTGTGTGTGTGTGTGTGGTAATGTTGCATTTATTGCCCTGGGTTCCCTCTGCCTAGCCTCCTAATTACTCCCTGAAACTGGCAGCCAGGTTCCTCCAATGTGCTATCATCATTTTCAATTTATTTTGATTGATTTGTGTCAGCTTTAACTATGCTTTGGGCCGAGGTTGATAAATAAAGATCAATACTTTAATGTTTTCCTCTGAACCTTTATTAAAAAATAGATTGGCTATAAACAGGGCTGAATTACGGAGTGGACTGCCGGCTTCCAATGCATGTCAACTGGAATCTAATTGAGCAACATTGAACCGGTGGAGATTAGTCCAGGGAGTGTGAGCTGCAGGAGGCCCAGAGTGTCAAAGATGAGAGGAGGAGAAGTCGGAGGACGTGCTGCTGTGACAGGAACAGAAGCCGTTGTCCAGCTGAAGTTCCAGCATAAACCTGTGCTAATATCATCAAAAAACTCAGAGACATGTGAATGTGTGTAGTGTGTAAGAGCCAACACAATCTAACTTTATGTTTATCACACAAACACGGAGGCAGATTTCCCCAAAACGGAGCAACTCACTCCAGCTTCTGATTTAGTGGTGATCAAGCACACGTTCCTGTCTGTCTGCAATAACTGCATGAATAATGCACACAGGTTAAGTCTCCAAGCAGGACAGGAAGTGTGACGAGGTGGGATTAAAATGCTTTTTTGTGTATTTGTGTCACACTGTTCTCTGGTACAACAGCTGCCATTCCAATCCACACGGTGATTAACCTTTGGTGCAGGCCACAGATTATGGCCTAAATGTGGCATGTATGCGCGTGCGCGCACACACACACACACACACACGTTCAGTAGTGAAATCAACAAAGAAAATCAAATTAAATTCACTTTATTGTATTTCTACCTGCAGTCCCTACATGATTACTCAGTTATTGAAAACCAGCATCATGGGTGACAATTAGGAATGTGACAACAATGCTGTAAAATGTCATCAGATAGCCAAGAAACAGCTTTGTTCAGACGATTTTCAATGGGTTGAAAAAAATAGCAACAATTACCTGGAAGAGAAAACAGTAAACACCAGGAAACAACCAACAAATCTTAAAAAGAATCTGGCAAGAAGCAATCATCCATTTAAGGTAATTTGGAACCTTTTTAACAGAGACATCCTGCAGAGAAGGAATTATCACGGACTAAAGTCTGAGCAGACAGTAAGATTTAAGCTGGGAAACAATGGCCTGACATTTCAATATCCTGTTTTTCAACATTCTCGTGAATGGAAGAGACGAGTCTTGACAGAGCCCAAACTTTTCTGATGACATTTTATCAGGCAAAGATTTGAAAGTAATGCATTTCCAAGCGATGGTGTTAAATGCAGGTGGAGTCGGGGCAGCTCTCGGGCTCCTGCTTTTCATGGAACTGTCACTTTTATTTGACCACCCGATGTATTAAATCCTCGTTAAATGCAAAGGATTAAACACAAAATGAAGTTGATCTCTGCAGTAACTGGATCTTAATCTGTCTTCTTTTCTTGTCACAGAAGATGGTTGACAGAGGATGATGCTCTGCAGCCCGTCGCTGCTGCTTGCCTCCGGCATGACTCTGGCAAATATAGCAAAGTTGGGCATTTATGGCTGGAAAATATCAACCCAGCGCTCGTGTGCATGGGTCAACAGTTGAGGTGATCAGCTGCCTGAGAGGGTCTAACCTCAAGTCACACAGGATGGTCACTCAGGGCTAGCGGGAGCTACGTGCAGCTGATTTTAGTGCAGTTTGCTGTAATGGTGTCCCAGTCGTCTGTCCCAGAGTCTCTGCAAGAACATAGAGGTCAAGGCTTCATCTGCCTAAATGTTTAGTTCAGGGAAAACATCTTAGGCTGTCACAGACGAGCGTGCTGCCCGGCCTCCTCCTGCTGCCAGCAAGCCTGTGCAGACAGGAGGACACGTACTGCTTCTTGTTTTGGAGGTGTATGAATGCAGTGCACGCAGCTTTGGAAGCACACATGCAGGTCAACACACATGTTCATGCATGGCCGGCATGGTGTCCATCTAAGCTCAGGTCAGTGCCAGGTTAAAATCAATCTTGATCAATTATTCAAAGTTTGAGTATTTCAATACTGCTACCGATTCTCTGGACTCCTACATCCGATCTAACACATGGCTGCTTTTACTCACATTGTTCTCTAGCTGCATCCCTGTGCAAATCCTGCCATCACAAACCGTCATCAGCTGTTTCTCTCAGACATTAAGAGCAGAGATCTGGGCTTTGCGTTTGCAGGTTACCATTAGACTGACTGGTATGTGCAGCCATCTCAGGTGTGTTCGTTCCTCTGTGTTTTTGGCAGTTTGCTGCTGCCCAGTTCTGATCCCCCAACATCCCTCCGACAGAGGATGCCTCAGAGTGGGCTGGCCCAGATGGGTCCAAACGTAATCGATGGTGCATCTTAATTGTGATCACTAACTGGGACGCACACGGAGGATGGCCAGGCTTTGGTCGATGTGTCCCAGGGCTTGTCTGAAAAGGAGTAACATCACAGAAACATGTCATTCCAGCCTGATGAGCAATTTGCCTCATCAAAAGACCTTTATCCCAATCAATAAGGCTTTCACAAGGGAGTCCTGTCCAAGGTCCGTCTGAGTGTATGTTCCCAACAGGGGAAAGTGTGTGTTTGGAAGCTTTACTAACTGTCATTATCGTGTCTATTGTTGATGTCTGCATGAGCATTTTATAATGATGCAAAATTTTGGGTTAGAAAATGATCCAAACACTAAAATAATCTCACGTACTTTGATCAGAATGTCAATGTCCTGCTCCTGGTCCAAACTGGTGACTCAGCTCCTGAGCTTTTTCAAGAAGACTTAAAATAGATCACAAAAAGTAGATCACAGGAGAACACAGGTCACACCAGAGTGTGTTGATTGCTTTACTTTTGATGTGATTGTTGTGTCCTGTACACACTGCTCTGGCTCACCATAAATAAGAAGCTTCCATAATTGCATTAAAACAATGAGATGATACCTTACCTTACCTACAAGTGAAACAGTCGGAATAAACATTTAACTGAAGAAGTGTATAAGTAATAAACACTGTGAAACAAAAAAAACATTTGAAATTTTGCCTGGAGTTTTAGAAAATGTTTATTTTTGTGGCTATTTTACAGAGCGAGGGTGGCTGAACTGTGGGAAAAATCTAAGTAAACAAGACGACAGAAATCTAAAAAAAAAAAAATAGCTGGAGGAGTCATTCTGCTTTCCCCTTCTTTCCTTTTCTGGACACACTTTTCCTTTCATCTCTTTGTTTCCCCCCGTCTCTTCCTCTGTCACTGCCTCCCGCTGTCTGCCTTCCTGCCTCATCCTGTTAATGCTAATAGCATCGGCTGATGTTTTAATAAATTAAGCTTGATTAAGAAGATTGTCGCCCTTTTGATTCTAATGGGGTCTTAAACAAACTCTACCGTGATAGAATAATCAGAAATAAAAAAAGAGAATTACATTAGAGAAATGTGGAGTGTGTATTTGAGTGTGTGGCTGTGTTGTGTGTGTTCTGGGGGGACAGTGAGTGTGAGGAGGTACCCACTGATGGTGTCTTCACTGGGGAGTGTTGTGTGTGTAATGGTTTACGAGCGCTCTTCTCCATCGACCATTAAGCTCCTTCCTCTGGTCTCTCCCTGTGGTAGTATAATGACCTGCAATCAGCTCCGAGTGTATCTCCATTAAAAGGCCTTTTCCTTCCCGCCTTGCGCTGAGGCAAACGGTGCGGTGAGAGAAATTAAAACACACGGGAGGTTCGACTTCCTTTCTTGTTATTACAGATCTATAGTTTCTCTTACTCCTGACTCCCACCATGATGGTTACACTGCAGTTATTTAGTGGACACACAGACACACTTTAATTAATCAAAAGTGTAGCCCAAATATCTAGTTTAATGGCTATTTGGATTGAATGGATCAGAATAGGGAATAGGACAAACACAAATGTAACAAAAATCTTTAAAAGAGGGTGAGTGTGCCTCAAGTTTCCTTCTACAACCAATCAACCATCTGACTGACCTACCTACCTACTTACCAACCAACCAACCAACTGGTTGTTTAACCAACCAAACAATCAACAAACCAGAGAACAGACCAATTGACTGCCCGACTGAACAAGCAACTAACCATGTGACTCACTGACCAACCAATCTGTCAACCAACCATCCAACCAGCCCATCAACCATCCCACTGAATCACTGATCATCCAACAACAACGCAAGCCTATTAAAGATACCTCCATTTTGTCCTATTTTATTCAGACGATTTAGCCATTATTGTCCCTGCAGTAGCAGCTCGCAGTCAGCTGAGCTCTGTTCAGACAGTCTGCTCGCCAAGTTAGCAGCTAGCTGCTCTGAGCATTACTCCTGAGACTTCCTGTTTCTGTGCATCTGTGATATTCCTGCCTGATTGTTGCTGCCCTCAAGTGGCCAGAAAATTCTTATTTTAATGTTGCATCCAGGTTGTCTGAAATTTCAATTTTATCAGCTGTCTTTATTGTCCCACAAAGAGGTTTGTCTTGTGTACCTGTGTCATAAATTTACAACACTGTGAGATTTACAGTCGCCTTGAACTCAAGGTGATCAGTGGCTCTTCGCTCATTTTTCCTAACCTCCTGACCCTTTCTCTAGCATGTCTATGTTTTTTGTTTTGTTTTTTTTTTGCAGAATTTTCAATCAATTTTCCAAAAGTGAATTAAATATTTGTTTCAAGGGCAGCTGAAAACCGTGTTTACTGGTGTAGTCCTGCTGCTGCTCAGAGAGACAGAAAATTGCCTTTTTGAAGTTAAGTGCCGTCCTTTACACTTAAAAGTATGTAAATAGAGCCTAATATATTTGAGTCTCTGTGTTCCACTAATCCTGCTGTCCAGGATCCTACATTCACCGAGGAAGTACATGAATCTACAGTATCCGTGCTGCTGTGAAGGGTGTGTGCCCCAGCACTGATGCAATCACACAGAGCAAACATTTAAATATAGAAATCTGCAAAGTTGCACAGTTCTCACAGGAATGCTCAGAGCAATTTTATATTTTGTTCAGTTAGTTATTTATCTTTAACTTGAAATGAATCATTTCTTTGTGGTCAACTGTAAAAAAAAGTAGGTTTTTGGAAGCATACCTGATGAAAGGAAAAAAATAAGAGACAATACAAAGGCTCCAGAGACTGACTTTGATCACCCACGCCTGCCTCGTGTTTGTTTTTCCATCTCTGCTGTCATTCTTTCTACTTTGTCTTCCTGTCACTCTCTTTGTGCTATAACTCAGATTGTCGCTATTGTGCATTTGCATCCATAAGTGTCATCTGTACACGTGTGTGTGTGTGTGCGTGTGTGCTAATGCACCCTCATTGCAACCCTCACAGTTTTAAAATATTTTTCAAATTGCCAATTTATAAATACAATTACATGATGAACTTTTAAAGGACAAACGAAAGTTATTTTGCTAATTTATGCAGAAATAACATTTGTAACATTTTATAAGGCCTCGGCACACCAGAATTAATTGATCCAGTTCAGCAAACCTCTGATCCTCTCTGAGCTTTCTGCACATTGGAAATCACACCAGGACAACACCAGCACATGGCCCTCCAGCATATGATCTGCATGTGTGCAATCTGTCCGTGATAGTAAAGTTGGAAACCATAACAACAAACGTCATTACAAAGTGTGAGTGTTCTCAATTTGAACGTCCATCCACTTATTCCCCTGGATTAGCACAACCAAGACGTTGCAGGTGAACACGAGCTGAACTTGGAAAACCAGTTTATACCAGGAAGTACTAAAAAATAACAAACGTCATAAAAACAAAAATATCCGACTTTCATTTGTGTCGTGTTGCTGATCATCAGCTCTGATTTTCAAATAAGAACTGCGTCCCAGCTAATTTCCACCATTATTTTTCTGGAGTGTTGCTTTACATTGAACAGATGCTCTGCAGTCAGACACTTTCACACTGTATCTCCACCATCTCCATCACTCACTGCACATATTAAAATGAGTCTCTTTAGGGAAGTGTTTGTGCATCTGGATGTGTGTATTTTTGTTTTCGCCACCGCCTTCCTCCCCACATTGCCATAAATGCTCTCTTTCTACCCTGCTCAGTTTCCATCTCCATCTCTCTATCTCTCTCTGATATACATAGCAATGACCCCTGTCTCAGTCATGCAGGCACCATGCTGTGAATTCCATCTAAGCAGAAAAACAAGTGGAGATTGTTATGCAAATGGCTACGTAGTGGGACTTGTGCAGGAGTGGAAAGGAGAAAAAAAAAAAATGGTGATGTTTGTATCCTCGTGTGTGCGTCCGGAGCGGGAAGAACAAGAGAGAAGTGGGTGCAACAAGAAAAAGAAAGGATGCAAAACAGAAGAAGAATCAAAATAGAAAAGAAACAAAAATCAAGATGCAGCAAATGTGGACAGGGTGGTCTGACGAGATGTTTTATGGAGGTCTATCACATCTAAGAGCTCTAAGTGTGTGTGCGCGTGTGTGTGTGTGTGTGTGTCTGTATGTGTATGTGAAAAATGCAAATGCATATTGTATTTGCACTGACTGATTGGATATTTTTGCATTTAATTAATGTCTGTCTATGTCTCTGATAATACTGACTGATTTTGACCATTTATACGCATACACACAGGCTCCGATATTACCTGCATGTTCATCTCAGTGGGACCCAAATTAACCCGGAAGACAAAAAGCAGGAAAAGAAAAAACTTTTAATAAAATAAATAATTACATAAATAAAAGATGGAGGAGCTAATGAGAGTATTTTAGTTTCAACCGAAAAGATAACTTACAGATAGCTAATGACAACATGTTGTCATTTCTGTATTTTATTTAGTCGTTACTTCCCATTTTATTTTGGTAGTTCAGTTTCCTGGTTACATGTGTGTCGCCAGTTTTACCTTAGTTTAAGTAAATGATTTTCACCTGTGTCTCTTTACCTTCCCGCCCTATTTAAGTTGTGCTATTCTCCCCTTCTGTGCCAGACTGTGTGTCTGCAAGCCAGTGCTTTTGAGGTTTAGGTGTGTGTGTGTGTGTGTGTGTGTGTGTGTGTGTGTGTGTGTGTGTGTGTGTGTGTGTGTGTGTGTGTGTGTGTGTGTGTGTGTGTGTGTGTGTGTGTGTGTGTGTGTGTGTGTGTGTGTGTGTGTGTGTGTGAGAGTGAGTGAGTGAGTGAGTGAGTGAGTGAGAGAGAGAGAGAGAGAGACCGACCCACCCTGTTTGGTGTTTAGATTTTGCCTGCTCTCTGTCTGCTTTTGTCTGCCTGATTTTTCCTGCCATCAAGTATATGACCTATTCCCTACAACTGGATTCTGATACCTTCTTTCTTTTGCTTGCAGGTTCCTTTGCATGTGCAGTGTGTCACTGGACAAAATTCTGAGTATAATTAGGTTGGAAATCCAAAGTTTGCAAGCATCACTATGCTCACCTTTCCAGTGGATTGGGTTTAAATATGTTTGAACTGGTTCCTACGCTGCATTGATTTGTCTATTCCCTTTTACACAGACACACACAGACACACTTGATTGTTATCCAACAGCGTCATCAATTATTAGGTCTGGTTTATGAAACTGCGGTGCAACTTGCCTTCAAACTGCTGGTTGTGTATTGGTGTTCACAGACACCGATCCCATACAGATTACATATTTAATTATTTCTGGAAGGCATTGCTTTGTCTTGGATGAAAGTTGCATCATTTTACATCAGCAACAGCCACTGTGGAAAGCTGGACACCCCCCACCCCACACCCCCAGCACCTAGCTCAGCATTAAGGACAGCAGTGAAGTCAGAGCCTCAGAAAGACCGGATCACATCACCTCAGATTAAGTGTCTTTAAATTTCTGATCTGTATTGATTAGCAATCCGCTGACCTTTTAGTCTCATGAAAACTTGAGGGGGCTCTCAGATGCCTCCCTTTGAGGATACGTATGAGAAAAGCCAGGAAATAGAGAGCTGTGCATCACTGGAATCATCTATTACCTCTGGATACATTTTTATTTGCTGAAAGGTCTCCCAGCTTCCTGGATCCATCCTTACATCTACGAGTCGATATGAATTTAGACAAATGTATTTCCAGAGCCTGAATATGCGGCTGTGTTTGTCTTTAAGTAAAGGGTGTTAAACGTCAGACACGGTGAATGTGTTGCCAGACAAAGCAAAACAAAATCAACAATGTCATGACTGTGATGACTTCTCCTGTGCAGCTGGAGGGAAAAAAAAGTTGTATTTTCATTTTCAACCTCCAACAAATTCTCATAATTATGTCAATATCCTTCCAAATGCAAACACTTCCAATCCAGACGGAAAGTAATATGCTGAAAGGCCATTAAAAATGAACCCCCCATTCTCGCTCTCTCTGTCACACACACACACACACACACACACACACACACACACACACACACACACACCAATCACCTTCCAACTTGCCCCCCGCCCTCCACCCAATAAAACTTTTGGCAGGCCTGAGCTGTTGTAATTGGCAGGCAGCTCACCGTGCCGATAGACTCTCTTCAGTCCTGCAGGTCAAGAATAATTTACTGAGCTGCTAAACACCACTAGCTTCTCTCTTTCTACCCAGTCCAATCCTCTCACCCACCACCTCCCCTTCCTCCTTTTTTCCCCTCCCAGCATCCATATTGGAATTCCCATCCAGGCTGTATTACAAGCCGAGATGATGGCTTAATCCCTTGTTAATTAGGGACAACATCTCCAGCAGCTGAGGCTAAATCGGAGAGTGGTGGAGGCTCCAGAGTCAGGTGGGGGGTTGGTCGAGCTTGCAGAACCAGCCAGGAGAGGCACACCATGGCTCAGGGAGCTGGCGAGGGACGGAGCTCTGGAGGTTGAGGGAAAGTTGTATTTGATGAGGATTGAGAGGCACTGCTCCCTAATCCTCCACTGATGGCTCTTCTACACTAATAGAACCCGGACAACTGGGCACCCGGATGCATCGTGTCGGCCCGCTCCACTTCAGCAGGGTCAGGAGTGCGGCTGAATGGAGAGCAGAGTTTGAGGCCTGCAGATGTTTGACAGGTTCTGATGTCATTTCTCCTGGCTGTCCATGAACAGAGAAACAGAACTCATCCCGGCTCAAACTGGCTCCGCGTCCTGTCTCTTTGTGTAAAACTGTCTCGTGTAAAAGTGAGGGAGGACTTTTTTGCAGATAAATGCAGAAACATTTAGGAAGGAGAGAAGGGAGGGCATGGCTAAGACTCAGCAGCATGAAAAATGAGGTTGAAAAGGCAGATGGAAAGTACGTTTCCTTCTTAGGTGCCAACAAAAGCCGATTTATATGTGCCCACATTTTCGCTAGTAAAGTGTTGCAGCATGGAGTGTTAGCAGAGTACATTATATATACAGCCAGGCATGTCACCGTCCCCTCTCACACCCCCTCACACACCCCCTGGAGGGCCCAGACTCCTGGGGAGATCCAAACACCAGGTAATTATCCACCATCAGACCGCCTGCTGCTCCACTACCTGTGTACCCAGCACCACCACAGAGTGGGAAGGATGGATAGACGGGTGGGGGAGAGGGGGGCGAGGAGGGATGGATGGAAATGGAGAGAGATCAAGGCAGAAAGACACAAAATGAAGAGGGGCAGGCTGAGGAGAGGAGGCGTAGATAGCGTATGGGATGATTCTGATGAAGTAGATTTTAAAGGACGTTGTCGTGTTGCCAGAGAGCGAATCCTCTTCAGGATCAGCGATGAACCAACTTTAACAGACTTTCACATTTGATCCAGAACTTTAGACGTTCCCTGTGGGTCCAAACCATGAGCCCACAGCTGGATCCAGGGGTTCAGATGCAGTTTCCGTTGAATCCACATCGTGTTTGTTTGTACGGTGGATTAAAGGTGCATGATGCAGGAAATCTGTCCTGTCACACTGGTCACAGTGTCATCTATTTATTTTGACTGATGTTAGATGATGTATTCTGCTGTTTTTGAAGCTGTACGGCTCTGAACGCACCGTGAAAGAGAGGGAGAGAGAAAGCCCTCTGCTCCTACGGCTCACCCTGTTAAAGTGTCTTTATTAGAAGTTGGGGACTGATCACACTGATAAGTGACCCACCAAGGTCATGGCGAAGGGCGGCCCTGGTAATTAGCATGCTCTCCGGTGCAGCAGGGCTGAACTCAGCTTCAGCAACATTAGTATGCTTCTCTGTAGGACCAAGGGGGTTAAGCTACACTGGCTATTAGTATGCTAACACGCCTGCAGACGACACTCGGCTGTGTTCATCATTAGTCTGCCCCATTCCGGGACATGATGGACACCCGACTCAACAGAAACATGCACGTTTTTTTGTGAGGAAAGATTTATTGCATATGTTACAGCATCACTCAGGTGTAACAAAAGCTAAACATTCACTTTAGCAGCCACGGACAACATTCACCAACTAAAACACATACATGTTCACAATAGTCTGACCTTTTTATGTCGTTGATCATGTTCCATCAATGGTGTATATATACATTGAATTCATGTATATACATGATGTAATCACAGGAAAAGCTCCCTTTTCACAAGTAAAAGGTTTTGATATCTGGTAAACTCAACTTGGTGTCCCTCACAATGTTTCTAATGCTAATGTTGCTCCGTAACTGATAATGGTGTCATGAGCGAACAAAGCAGAAGTCTATTTTTTAGCCAGGATTTATGATGACCACTGAGAAAACACAGCACTGGGTCTTCAGCACCCTCCTCCGAAGCTGTTCTGCGCCACGGCAGCCATTAATATGCACCATGTCAGCAGGCTGGGCTCAGCCAGACTAGCCATTGTTCCCAGCACAATCAAATTAGCCCTGCTGATGAGGCCTGAGCTCTGTGACCTCCTCAGGCCCAGTGGCTCGACGGCCTCCAAAATGACAAAGAAGATCTAAGAGCCCGGGGTCTTCGGGGACAGCGATGGGCTCACATACTGATTTCTTATTATGTTGGCTCCCGTTATTTATATATTTACCCTCTGGAAGTAAATGAGATGGGGTGTTGACTGCAATATGCAAAACGGACGCCTCTACAAAGCGGAGCGTGAACTTGGCGTTGACGTCTTGTGAAGACAAAGGACGCAGAAGATGGGTGCGTGTCTCTTTTATTTAGTCCCTACAAAGTACAGCGAGCACATCACACTTAAGCATTGACAGTCAGCTCATCCCTCCCAAGTCCCTGCAGACCGTCCCTCCCTTCCCGCCCCCTCTATCCCCCCTCACCTCTTGTCCACATTTGTCTGATTTAGTGTGATCAGATCCAAGAGCCTGCCGCTGCTGTTAATGCACTGTGGCTTCTACATAAGAGCAACTCACAATAGCAACTCCTGCTCCGCTGTGGGGGGACAATGAATCATGAGACAACTGGAGGGAAGGGGGGGGGGGGATGGAGATTAGGATGGGGCACAGTAATATTTGCAGCCTCCAGCACACAGCAAAGGAAGTGCAGTGTTCAATGTTTTGTGTCATCCCGTCCATCCGTCCGTGCCTCTCATCAACTGTACACCCAGATCGGGAAGACAGGGCCACCGGTTCTTCCAAACCGCGGCTAATCTGCAGATTTGATCCAGGTGAGCAAAGGCATGGCAGCAAGCAGGAGCAGAGAGGACCAGAGGAAGGAAATCTGACTCATTAACGACGTCAAACACGTTAAACTGCGTCTGCAGCATTAAATGTGTCTTGTTACGTTCTCCTGCCAAATGGCACAAAACTGTCAGGTTGTTGGCAACCGTACATGTCGGCACTTAATGTAAAATCAGGTTGTTTGAGCACTTCGGCTTCTTTGTCTCCATATTTTGACAAATAAGAAGTGTAGAGTGTCAGTTAATTACTGGATTACTGAAAATCTGCCTAATTAGAGCTTGAGCTTTCTGATGATTCTGAAACTTTTTTTTTTTTTTTTTTTTTTTTACACAAAGATGGCGACACTTTATTTCAGGTAAAGACCATAAAGAGAGCGTTGTACTGTAACGTGACAACTAGCAGTCTAACAACTATTAAAAACAAGACTAAAATGACAATCAGGATTAAAAATCTCAACACTGCCACTTTAAAGTTCCAGGAGATGAAAAGGATCCATCTCGTCTGTGGAGGGAGGGTTGTGCTGATGTCCCAACCCCTCTGGAGGACAGAATGCAGGAAGACCGCCATGATCCTCTCTGCACCCCTCCCCAGGGTGCTGTCCACCACCCCTCTGTAGGACAGAAATGTGTCATGACACCTTCAGGCCCAGTAGAAGGTCAAAGGTCACTGCTTAATGAGAGAATTAGCCCACTAGCTTGTCAGCAATAATAGTTTGCTATCAGGCTCCGCGGGTCCAAAGTTTCTGCCAAAGTTGAGGCTTCCCACCAGTGTTGTGATGCATTTGCAACAGCGAACAGCTCATCATCTCAGAGCAGTGTTGTAACATGTTGTGCTGTGTCCCGACCGTGAGCCTCTGCCCTTTCGCAGCTCAGTCTGCCTCCATTCTCTTCTGTGTCTTAACTCACTTTATCTCCGCAGCAGCTGGCTTGAATACTAATGCAGAGTTCTCTGGATCTGATTAAGCTCTGCTTGGCAGAATCAGAATATCTGGGGCCATCACTGAGAGACATGAGTTGGTTAAATAGCATCGAGTGCAGATCGGGTTTCTGACCCTGATGGAAATCGATGCAACTTGACCGGTCGCAAACTAACTCACCATGTCAGTTCTAAGGAGACGTATCATTATATCGCTAGGACTATTTTCATCTCCCTTTTCTTATGTCTTCAATGTTCTCTAGTCAGGACGCACATCCATGCTCAAGTTTGCCAGGCTTCATACACTGGATGCTTTAATTTACCGAAGTGCGCTTCTTTGGCATGTTAGTATCCAGGTGATGGTCCTGATCTCTGCATTTGCTGATTCTTCACTTGAGGAGGTCATCATAAAGGTGATGTCGGTATGTGCGAAAGGTGTTGACCTACGCTCCCACCATGTGAGTCATTAGGGTCCGAGAAGTCAGGGTCAGCTTGCTTTAGTGAGACTAAATGATGTGTTTCCATCATTTTCAACTGGTTAGCTGTTATAATGAAGCATTAATGACTGGACCTACTATTTAAATACCTGTATCACGAGGATTTATAATCCTTATTCACCCCCTCCCCCCATCTTTCACGTAGGTCTGCTCTGTTACAGTGAAATACTAGTCATGTCGCTATATGACCACTAGGGGCTTACTGTTGAATGTACACAAACACACATTCCTGTGATCACACACATTCTTCTCACTGCCTCATGATGCACTCCGTACAGGACAGAGACCAGGGTGGGTTATTGTTTGGTGTTGCGGGGTATTAGCCACCGATGTCTTAACACTTGTAAACGAACCCTCTGCCCCTCCTAATCTGTCACTTTAATGCACTATAGATTTTATTTCAGCCTCTGTAGTATAACATTCTCAATAATACTCATCAAGCGGACGCCGTTGTCCCCTCCTTCAGAAATTAAATCTCGCCGCTGAGTGCACAACTAATAAAAGACGTTGCCGGAGGAAATAAAAAAATAAATATGATGAATCGTAAGCAGCAGGGATTTGTATTCAGATGCGAAAGACAATTACACAAAGAGTTTGAATTTATCAGCTGTCTTGCTTCTCAAAGGCTCAATACGGGCCACCACCACCGGGCACTGGAAGCGACATTTACACACACACAAAGGGCGTCTGTGAGAAAAATATCCACATTTCTTTTAGGCTGCATCTGTCAAATATTTACCTCATAATTTAGGATGCAAAGACATTTTTATCTAACAAATTGTTTGCTGCACGAATGTATCCGGTCTTACAGTCGTATTTCAGGTTTATAGTCAGATAAACTTACTACAAATACTTTCGGTCTCTGCTGTTCTCAAACATGCAAAGCAGAAGATCCAGCTTCCACTCAGCAGCAGCGTTTCACACCATGAAGCCGCTGGACATTCGTCTCCCAGGATAGCTCACACCTACAACCTCTTGTCATCCATCTTCTCTCCTCGCCGGTTCCTCTCTCTTCTTCCCACTCCACCTCCGTCCTCTGTCCTCAGCTCTCTTCTCTGACAGCTGGAGTTGCCTGGGGTCGCCTCCTCCACCTCCCAGGGGTTTGAAGGGTGCAGTTCTAGAGGTGGAAGCCCCACGCCCCAGTGGCTCCCTGACTTGCCCCCAGTGAGAAGCGAGTGAAGTGTGTGGAAGTCGGGAGGGAGGCTACGGACCTGAAGGTTCTGGCCCCGGGACTCAGGCTCCTTCTCCTAGAGTGAGACCGGGTCAGACGCAGCCTGCCAGGCGCTGACTCGACCTCCTCAAACTGATGTGGCACAGGCTGGCAGAGCGGTCACCGCTGCTGCAGAGTTTGGGTGGAAAAGCAATCTCTGGCCTTTTCTTCGCTCGTTCACTTCCTGCTTCCTCATACTTTGTGTTTAGAACAGGAATTTCTCTTTTTCACAACCTCTAAATTACTCATGAGATCTGCTGCCCATGTGGTTCTTTTAATATTGCACTGACACAACCTACATAATAAAAGTTATATTTAACAAAGGTGTAGAAAACTTTCATTTATTGTCGCTGTTATGTCCTATTACTATTTTTATTTTTTATGTGCTCCTTCTGGACGACAATAATCCACATGAAAACACACGCTGATTTTTTAGTTGGTGGTCTGTGTCTCTTGGTGAAGGTCTGTTTTTGTACGCTCGCTCTAAATGCCCCATTTTCAGTCATTAATATTTCACCATTTTTACCACCGTGCAGTTTTATAAAAAAGTGCCAAGCAAGCATCCTTGTCTCCGAATCATGTGAGGTTGGGCGAGAGTGTGACCCTGGCTGGACCACAGAGGGATGACGGCTTCCTGTTGCGAGCCCGTGATGGCTCCTCCCTTCTTTTTTTCCATACTGGCACTCTGTCAAAAGGTCCAGGAATGTGCTTGGAATGGGTGGCAATGCGAGTGTTCACCATCTCTATCTCATCACTTTGAAGTTCTCTCCTTTTGCACTAGCAACTCCTTCCTTCCTGACCCATTTCAGGATACAGACAAGAGGAGCAGACTTGTATCAACGTGCCTCGTGGCTTTGTTTCAACCACAGACCAATCCATTTTCTTTGAGAGCCAAACATTTTCCATCTTCAATCATCAAAAAATTGCGAGAAAACACTGTCACAGTCAATTAATGAGCGCTGATAAATACCATTAAAGGAATGCTAAGTATGTGACGAGCAAAAGCAGGACAATTATACGCAGCTCGTGTTTGAAATCCGGGTTGGAGCCATCCATATCTGATGGGCTACAATTTAGGTCTGAAAGGATCTCAAATTATTCCAACCAAGACACAAGAATTTAATTTCCTTTGATTATATTTGACGTATCTTGAGACAGTTCAAGAGATTTTTCAAAAAGAATATTATTAATTCAGCAGTCATTCAAATGATATCTTATACAGGTAGCTCAGGTTAATTGAAGATTCGCTACCTTGAAACTGTCTCTCAAATCTTGTTTCACTTCTTTTTCTTCTTGCAACCTCTTGACATAAATCATCCACGGCTTTGTTAGACTCGAGTCAAACTGACACATTTTCAGACTTATTAAAAGTCCAAAGTGAAGGAATAAAAAAGGATAACAGGAGCAGAAAAAAAAATCAAGTGTGACAAAATATGGTGTATAATTATGTCTCAGCTCTCGCTTCCACCACCTCTTCTGTGGTTGTCCATGGCGGTGAGTATCCTGAGTGACATTAGGGGGCTAAATTGGCCTGTGTCAGGCAGGGGGGCTGTTGTGTTTGGTGTCAGATAATGTGCACTGAGGAGTCTGAGGACAGTGTGATTAAAGCCAAGCCGGTGATAATTATGTCACCAATGCGGCACGGCTCCGCGTTTGTCCTGAACCTCCACCGCTAGTTGAAAGTGATTTCTCTGTGATGAGCAGAAACGGGATAGTGTGGGAAAGAGGTCAAGGATCTGTTTGAAGCCAGCCCGGTCCATGTGGCTGGTACGGTTACCCCAAGTTCTGAGGGCTGCGTTTGTGCTGCGTGACACCGCAGCAGCTACAGCTGAAACCAGAAGGTTACATACACTAAAAGGCACATAAAAAGGCACATAACCTTTTTTCCCTCAATGTCTAAGATTAAATCAGATTAAACTTTCCCTGTTTTTGTTCATTTAGGATTACCAAAATTATTTTTATTTGCTAAATGCCAGAATAATAAAAAGGAGAATTTTTTAGACATTTTTTTATTACTTTCCTGAGCGTAAGACGTTTACATACACTGAGATTACTATGTCTTTAAACAATTTGGGATGATGTCATCACCTTGGAATATCCCTGGAAGCCTCTGATAGGTTTATTGACAACATTTGTTCATCTTTTCAAACAATTATCCACAAGTATAAACACCTTTGGAATGTCCAGCCATCAAACCGCTCATGAAGGAGACGGGTTCTGTGTCCCAGAGACAAACCTGCTTTGGTCCGAAATGTGCATATCAGCCCAAGAAAAAAAGCAAAAGACCTTGTGAAGATGCTGGCTGAAGCTGGTGAGAGTGTGTCATTATCTACAGTGAAACGAATTATGTACCGACATGGGCTGAAAGGCCACTTTCCCAGAAAGAACCATTACTCCAAAAGAAACATAAAACAAGGCAGATTACACTTTGCAGATGCACACAGGGACAAAGACCTTATTTTTGGAGACTTGTCCTGTGGTCTGATGAAACTAAAATTGAACTTTTTGGCCATAATGTCCATTGTTACATTTGGACTATAAAGGGAGAAGCTTGCAAGCCTGAGAACACCATCCCAAATGAGAAATATGGGGGTGGCAGCATCATGTTGTAGGGTTGTTTTGCTGCAGGAGGGACTGGTGCACTTCACAAAATAGATGGCATCATGAGGAAAGAAGATTATATGGAAATACTGAAGCAACATCTCAATCTCAAGACATCAGCCAGGAAGTAAAAGCTTGGGTGAAAAAGGGTTTTCCAAATGGACAATGACCCTAAGCAGACTAACAACATGGTTAACAAAGTCAATGTTTTGGAGTGGCCGTCACAAAGACCTGATCTCAGTCCAATGGGCAGAGCTGAAAAGGCTTGTGTGAACAAGGCGGCCTTCAAACTTGGCTCAGTTACACCAGTTCTGTCAGGAGGAATGGGCCCAAATTCCTGCGAACTATTGTGAGAAGGTTGTTGAGGCGCATCCACAACGTTTGACCCAAGTCATACAGTTTAAAGGCAATGCTACCAAATGCGACTGAAATGTATGTAAACTTCTGACTCTCAGGAAAGTAATACAAAGATGTCTAAAAAACTCTCCCGTTTATTATTCTGGCATTTAGCAAATAAAAATAATTTTGGTAATCCTAAATGACCAAAAACAGGGAAAGTTTAATCTGATTTAATCTTAGGCATTGAAAAAAAAAAAAAAGGTTATTTGCCTTTTTATATAGTGTATGTAAACTTCTGGTTTCAACTGTATCTGCAGCAATATTTGTGCTTTTGAGCAGCAGTGTAACAGCTCGGTGCTCCTGAGTTTATCAGAAACAGAAGCTGCGTCATGTTAAAAATGTGTGGTGAACCTGCTACAGCTGCAGAGCAAAACACTGTAAGCCCTGGTGTCAACAGGGTTTCTGCAAAACAATAAAAAAAACACCAAAAATCACCAAAATAACAAGTAGAAAAATGCCCTGGTGTTTAAAAGCTGCATTTGGATTTAAATCTTTTTCAATAATCCCTTTTTAGCCCGTTTAGATAACAGAATATGAATAAAAAAAGAAAAAAACACACTTCCTCCAAGACAACTGTTTGCTTTTCATCAGCCAGGCTTTTTATACATCTGCCAACTGAGTATTGCCTCTTCAGACACCAGTTTGACTGATTAGAGGGCTTCTCTGCTGCAGGTTTGAAAGATGCAACTTTAATCCCCAGTGTAAAGAATTTAAATTCAGGATTGGTGATGTGAAGGGTCTGTGGCGTGACTGGAAACGTGGGCATAGGTGGTGCAGAATACATTTCACACAGCAGTAATTAACACACTCGCTATATTCAGTGATTTCCTTGAAAACATATAGTCAATTCATGAACGCTGAAAGCTGCACTTTCTTTGCAAAGGTCTGAAATCGTGTGTTAGAATTATATGATTGGAAGTGTGTGATTGGAGGACTTGGCAGGGGATGAAATCCCATGCAGGGGTTAAGCCTGTGTGCAAGGCTAAATGACAGAGTATATATTAATATGAAATCCATCCAATTACCACTAATGGAGCTCTCTGGTGTGATCGTGTACCCAGTCATTTCAGGTCTGTGAGTACACCCTCCGCCAGATTATTCCGCCATTTCTTTCTCTTTGTGCTCTTGCATCTCTCTGTTTGCTTCGGATTTATATCTGTCAAACGACCAATTTAACCCTATAGGAGATAATTCAGCCTATAAGCATGGCACCTCCTCCAACCACTCCTCCAACTCCCTTGCTTTATTGTCTCTGCAGCATGTGTCAAGATCTGTTGTGAGAGTGCCACTTAACGAAGCCGTACCTGAATTTATTTGCTGGCACTGTTGCGCAGACCGAGAGAGGAGGTACCAATTAATAGAACATAAGAGGACTTGGTGATTTATAATTAACAAGGATGCAGGTTAAAGTAAACATAACACTCAGTATAATAGCTCAGGAGAGATTGAAAGTGGAGAGAAGAAAGGAGGAGGAAGAGGAGGGAAAAAAGTGTTGATTTGTCCCCTGGTGGATGAGCGGAGTCCTTGTGTCTGACGGGAGCTGTCGAAAGCGGCTAAATGAATAATCATCTGTGAGTTAGACTGGAGACAAATGCTTAACGAGAATGATGTGAACCTCGCTGACATGAAGGGGCTGGGAGGTGGGGTTGGGGGGGCTGACAGAAATATGGCAGTGAACAAACATACTCAGCTCTGAAATGAATGGCACACATTATAATGGCGATGAAGTTGCTTTACTCAACAGGCCACAGCCAGCCTCCCCTGTATGCCTGAGTAGTTGTCAGGATTTCCAAAAGGACAATGAATCCTTCTCATTGGCCTCCATTTTTTCCCGCTGGTGCATGACAGGAACAGAAGCAAATTTGCAGAGAGCAAATGTAGCACTGACAGGTGAAGAGAGATCGTGTAGCAGGCATTCGGAAACCATGTTTACCACCAAAAGTTTTGCTGACTGGGGCTTGTTTGCGCTGATGCTAAGCCAAGAAAGTGCCAAAACCCTTATAAACCCATTTATCTGTCCATGTAAAACACACACACACACACACACGCACACACACAATCTATATCCTGCAGTAGTTTGAAGCTAAAATTGCTTGTTTTACCTACAATTCCATTAATAACAATCCCCAAATCCATCGCATGCAAGTCCAACCCTCATGTAACGATGATGTATGTTAGTCCTGCTGCAATGTCTGCCCCTCACCTGCAGCTGCAGTTTTACCTCCTTTACCGGTTTATAACCCGCTGACTCGTCATAAACGGCGGTAATAACAGGTGGATGATGATGCATCATTTAAGTTATCAGCGATGTTGCTGTACCCAAATGTATTTACTGCTAAACTATCACTGAAAACGTAATGTATTTCAGGTGTGCGAAAGCCCCGCGGACGCGGTGCGTTCATGTCTGTCGTCTCTTTGGGACCTGATGAGACGAGCTGCAGATACGTCTGGAAGGAAGCATCAGCAGTCGTTTCCCACATCAAACCTGCCGAGATGTGAGATGCACAGCTCAGGCACAAACCTGCGTTGGAAGCAGAAGGAGGTCTGGAGAAGAAAAAGTGGCCTTTTATTGACTGTTTGCAGGATCAAAATATGAGAGCCTGGAAAATAACCAATAAAATGTTTTAAAACTATTTAATTTCATTTCAAAATCTTAATGAGAGGAGACATCCACATGTAAATTTTATCTCTAGAAAAAAAGGAGGGGAAAGAAAATGTGGCGCCTGCCCCACAAAGTCATTTGTTATTTTAATTGTCTCATAAAATCCCGGTGGTCTGCGTCACGGTCCTCTTCTCTGCATGTATGTCTTGGCCAAAGAGAATCTTGTATTTAATGTGTCAGTCTGATTATTATGCAAGAAAGCAATTTAGGCCTCCAGAGTCATGGCCCTCTGCAGTCAGATATCCGTAACTGGGAATTTATTTTGTAGAATTTCTGCCCTTTTACATCATCATTATTCTAGGCTGCCTTCAGTCTGAGTGCTGATTGAGATCAATGTGAGGATCTGTGGCTCCAATAGAGTCAGACAGTCTAAGTTGTCCAGAAAGAGTGATGTTCACACTGATGTGGGAAAGCCCTTCCCTCCATCGCTTACACAAATGACCGGAGTTGAGTGTGAAACCTTGTCGTATCGCTCACATCCAACTTTTCACCAGCAGATGGAGTTTAGACTCTTCCAAACTCCCAGACAGATTCCTGGTTTTCACCCAGGCTGGCCGGGTTTCACTCCTGGTGTGGGAATGTCACTTTGTGGGTGGACTGGTCTGGGAGTCATTGGGTATCTGGTTCAAGTCCCAGACCTGGACCTTGAAAACAACTGGAAAGTTGACTTTCCAGTTGACTTTCCAACTGCCAAGGTATGCTTGAGCAAGGGACCAAACCCCAAGAATGCCCAGAACACCTATCGAGGGCAGCTTACAGCCTGCTGTGGAATGCCAGGCCAGATGAGGGCATCACTTTCCAAAGGGAACTAACTGAAGCTAGGCCAACTCATCGAGTCCGACAGATGGATGAAAGAGTTTGATCTGGATAGATCATTCCTCAGATTTTGTTTACACAGACCTCTACGATGTCTCACATGTCTCAATCAACAATATCACAATGAAAATTTTGACAGTGTTGTGCCGCAGCATTCCCACAGCAACATCCGACCTCTGGAAATGTTGATTGGCCACCTGGTATCGTTTTGTGTCACTTCCTGTTAAGCTCACCGATCTTCCCTCCCCGCCTGCGTCTGTGGCCGGGCATCTTCATCACTGTTTATGCCTGTAATCTGCAAAGACGAGTGTGATTACAGCACACGTGCGCTCACTGATGTGGGCCCTCCAGCCACATTTGTGCTGAATGCGGCTGTGATTGGGTTGTTTATGGAAGCGATGTACCGGAGGAAACACAGGAATATGAAACCGGATATGCGGCGCAGTGATGCCAAACATACGTACAGGCAGCCAAAGCATATAGATTACACTCACAGGAGCGGACTGTATGATGAAACGCTGGAAGACCATGTGGTCATTTCTCATGGTTGGTGCGCCTGTTTGAACACTGTTGTGAGATCAGACGTTCACTAAAGCGGCTGCAGCGTCATGAAACTCACCTATGAGAGATTTGTGTGACTTAATATTTGACAATGTAACGTCTTCCAGTCTGAACTACTGTAGAGATGCCAAAAACCATGTCCCGACAGAGGACATCTCTCCTTCATCAGGACAGACATCAGTTGGCGTGCTTGGCAGAGCCATCCTGCACCTAGTTCCGTCTTCCTTTCCTACTGATGCTCATTTATTTACATTAGCAGCAGGCAGAAAGGCATCAGAGAAAGTCTTAAATCAGAACCACAATGGCCAATTTAAGCCACCACCCAAAAGCCCGTTTTTTTTTGCCTTTTTTTTGGGCTAAGAGGATTTGTGTCTGGTCCGTGTATCAGACCTCTCTCACTCTCTCTCTGGGACAAAGTCACCCTTCACACTTGCGCTGAGTAGAAGCATTCCTGCCACGAGCTGCCTGGCTAATGACATTTATCCTTATGGAAATGGAGGAGGAGGAGAAGGCTTTAGATGCAGATTTGGACTCACATATACACCTGAGTCGGGAAGACTGGCTACTTTTATGTCATGCATGCTCAACCGCACATTCACAAGCACCCGCCTGCGCGTGCGCGCACACACACACACACACACACACACACACACACACACACACACACACACACACACACACACACACACACACTCAGTTGCAGCGTCTTATCCCCTAACTGGCCACCAGTCAAAATAAGCCTTATTCTCAGGGGTTTATATTTTCTCCTGGCCGAGCTTGGCTAGACACACTCTGCTAAGATGGCAGCCAATCTCTCCTCTCCTCTCATCTCCACCGTTTCCGTCCTTTTCTAATGCTAATGCATGGATGGATATATCCTCGTTTCCACTTGCATGCAAGGATGCCAAATTTCTGATTAACGCCTGAGACAAACTTTCATAGCATCTGGGTCAGAAGCTGCTTCACGCTGAAGCGTGGAACGTGGAGCTGACAGATCATGTGAAAAGACAAAGGGCTGGTCACAGTTCAGGACAGTTCTGGCCTGCCCTTAAAATATGATGAGACAGACCAAGGAAGGTTTGAGGCTTGAGGCAAAAGGGGACAAAGCAAAAAAGATGGAAAATGGAGACAGCGTTGACGACGGAATTCAGCGGCCGTTCGCTGGAACATTGTGGTCCACTCACGGCTTCTGTCCGCTGCAGCAAACAAGCCTTTTAAACCCATCATTTGTTCTTTATTTGTATAATCAAACTGAAGTTCAAAAACTTTTGATACATGCCTCCACCTGTTGCACCTGAAGTATCTTCCACGCCATTGTAGTTAACATGCTCTCCCTTAAAAATAACCATTCTGCTCTCAAAGTGCTCTCAGGATGTTGAAAGGGTGCAGGCATGCGTTACGTTACACCCCTTGTGCTGTAATCCAGTACAAGTAAAAACGATATGTCTGTTGTATGTTTGTCCTCCTTCTTCCTCTTTGAGTCTGTGATGAATACGTACAAGGACACTTCCCCCGGGGCTGCTGTGTGGTGGTAACGATAAAGCATCTTGAGGTCACGTAGACTGAAATCCTTCAGTCCTCTCACTAGCACTGCACAAACACATGCATGTGCACACACACACGCGCACACGGGTCAAACGTGCAATACTGCAGGTTACATAAACCAGATGGTAGTGACTGGCAAGAAGCAACTTCAGCATCTAGGTGTGTGTGTGTGTGTGTGTGTGTGTCTGTGCAGGAGGTGTGTGTCAGAGCAAAACCCACCAGGGACCTTGTTTGTTCTCTGCAGCCCACAAGGGAACCACTGTCAGCTACACAGCCACACACGTTAGAAGATTCTGTCATAAACAAGGTCTGTGCTGCAGTGTGTGATGGTGTGTGTGTGTGTGTGTGTGTGTGTGTTGAAATTGTGCCACTTGCCAGAGATAGGACTTTGTCTGCTCTATATGAAGGGTCCCATCATTCTGCTCTGTCTCTTTCAACCCCCCCCACCCACCCACCCACACACACGCACACACACACACACACACACACACACACACACACACACACACACACACGTAATCTTAACTTTGTATGTAAACACAATTCTCACCTAAACCTTAAAACCAAACTTTTATTTGTGAGATCCATCCATTCTGGACCCTGTTTTTTTATTTTATTTTCACAGGCTAAAATATTATTGGTAACGGTTTTATAAAAAAGACTTTAACAATTATTATCCAACATTCCAACATCAGTAATAATTATCCAGTAATAATTACTTGCTGACAGACACCTGTCATTGATGCTGATCAACCTGGACCAGTTTAGCTTCATCAGATAATGTAAACTTAAAAAGATTCTGGTAAAACAAACAAGCAAACACAAACTGAAGTGAACAAAACAAAGAGAGACCATCTACAGGATTCCCACACCTTATATCCACAGCACAGAGACCTGGAAAGATGAGCCTCCCCATGAAAATACACACTTCAATCCCTGCTTTTATAAATATGATATGGACACGAGGCAGAGCTGCTGTAGGACACACGGAGAGCTTACAGCATTTCATTGTTGCCACAGAAACGCAGGCTGATGTAGCCAACATGTCTCCTGGGTGCAGCTGAGACAGGAACGTTGGCCTGGAAGTCAACATTTTGGTTTATTCTGACCAGCAGGTTTTACTTTCCCATCTCCGGGGTGACCACAGCGAGTGGGTGGGCGAGCGTGATTTTGTGTGTACTGAAGACCCTGATGGGTGATGGCACCGTTCAGCATTACAACTCCGCTGCTGGGCACACGTGCGCGCAGCCGTAAATGTCAAAGATCTTTTACCCAAACCTCAAAGACACGTCCAAGCAATATCTCGTCCAATCTGGACATGACGTTTGGACACACACACACGCACACACACACACACACACACACACACACACGCTCATAAACACCAGCAATGAAGAATGTCAGGATGTCATGTTGAGTGAAAACATTGGCCACGTCAACCCATTCTGACAGCTGCAGCTTCTGTAACAGCACACACACACACACACACACACATGCACATGCACACGCACACGCACACACAAATGCAGAAATGGTCAAAGTGATCTAAATCCTTCCTCTGGTTAATTTTTGTCTGTATTAATACCGCAAGATTATGCAAATGAAAGAGGTAAAAGTAAAAAAAAATTTTTGTTGTCTTTACACTTTTTTAAATTGTTCTTTAGCGTCTTTAGTTTCCTCTGGACATTTTCTGCTGCAGCCGACCACATCCAGCTCGCGTCATTGCTGCTCGACAACACAAGCTCCTCGTCAGCGTCTTTCTTCTCTATCTCGGAGTTAAACTGGTCTCAAACCACAGATGAAAAACAAACAGTGCACCTCAGAGCAGCAGCAGAACACAATGAAATATTCATGCAAAAGCAAATTATAGGCTGTTACACAAGGAACACCTACAGGTACACAAATCAACAAAACAATGTAGAAGAAATGGTCCAAAAATGTACATTTCCTGCTGATCTTTGTGTTCATGTTACCTGCTGAACCTGAAGAGTCACCAACGTGAAAACAAGGATTTCTTCAAGAGCCATAATTCTGTCTGATGTGCTTTAGAATTACAGTACTTCAGAAAGTTGTGTTGAACTTCCGTTTTCATCGTCTCAGACCTGTTTCATGGGACAGTTGTTTATCTGTTTGGTCACTTTTAGTGAAGCCAGAATGATGAATAATGGACCACATTATCATAAAATAGCAGAACACTAGTACAATTAGATGGAGGGATTCTACACCATGGTGTTACATCTGTTCTATGTCAGATGGAAGTTAAAGAACATTAATTGGAATCATTCCAAGCTATAGAAAAAAAGTCACTGCACATTTTTTTTAATCTATTTCTCTCAGTTGTTGTTCCAAATCCACATAAACATCTTCCCAGAAAGCAAGAAGGAACCTGCTGTCATATCACACACACCACCAGGCTTCTCCAGCCCTTCATCCCCATCATTTAGGGAACACTAATGTCTTAAATGAGAGCTACAAAGACAGGATGTCTTGCCATTTTCTGCTTACCCACTGTTTCCCCTCATTGCTGCCGAGCCGCCAAATTAGCCTGATCCGCACACAGAAATTAAAGGCCAGATGCAATGTTTGCTTTTTCGACTGCAGCCTCAGGTAGACGATGAAAACATTCAAAATATGTACAGGATGAAAGGAAAATCAAAACATTTCCGTCACTGAATTTGGGACCCGACTTGATTCGGCGATGGTGGGCAGCTAATCGTTTGATCCTGTTAGAAGGAGTGGAGTGTTTGTGTGTGATTCTGCCAGGGAAGTTAACAGCCTATGTAAAACAGCCACTGTTTTGCGCCTGTGTGTGTGTGTGTGTGTGTGTGTGTGTGTGTGTGTGTGTGTGTGTGTGTGTGTGTGTGTGTGTTTCCCTTCACTTGCTGTTTTTTTTTTCTATAAAAGCAATTTGCCCCATGCTCGGGCTAGGCAATGAGCAGATGCTACCATTGTAAATGATGATGCGAGAGGCCATAATAAAGAGTTGATAAACACAGAATTACTGCTGGGCTGTGGGCACGCAGGCGGGGGAGGGGGTGAGAGGAAAAGGAGGGGTGAGGGAAGAGAAAGGGAGATACCAACAATTGTGTGACACTGTCACACACACACACACACGCACACACACTCACATTCACAATTCTACAGTTTTCCTAAAACTGCAGACAACGGAAAAATACACAAAACACACATTTCCAGCGATACACAACTCTCAGGGGTAGGTTTTTTTTTTTTTTTTTGGAGAGAGAGATGACCGATGACCCACCATAAACGAGTAAATCCAGAAAAACAGCAACATCATTATGCCCTTTTATCAGACCATGTGACCGAGTCGACAGTGACGGGCGAAAAAAAAAAAACATTTGGTGAAGGACACAGCGGAGAGGTGTTTCCGGCTCTGCCACATAGGCACAATGTGAAGAGCAGATGGGAAAAACCCCTGCTGGCCCCTGCAAAAGTGGATTCAGGCGCTCTGAATATGAAATAAACTTTTATAACCTCACATTTTCAATTTGATGCTGCAGGTGAGTGTCAGATAGAACAGCCTGACAGTCTAGACATCCCAATTTCATCACAACAATATGTCCAAATTCTTCATAACAGCAAACAGTATTTCAATTTCTCACAAAAGGAAAACCAGTTGTTTCTGGCTGTAATATTAGTTATAATGCAAAAAAAAAAAAAAAAATAAAAATAATGTCTGCAGATTTCTGGAGGGACCTTTGCTGACGTCAACAGTTATGCTGCAATAGATTATTGATGCCTGAAGATGCAGATGTAGCACGGGGACATCCGTAAGTAAAGATGAAGTTCATTTTACCAACATAAAACATGACATCACCCATAAAACATACTGTATCAACATTTCAGAGATGAAATCCAAACCCACCAGAAGGCTCAAAAGCGAACAGAAAATCAGAGTAACATGCTGAGAGCAGCAAACGCAGATACCAGCGTCTGCACATTAGACGTCACTGTTTTTGCTTTTCTGGGGATTCCGCACAAAGGGGTATATTTTAAGGATTTCAGCGATGCATTCAGGATGCTTCAGAAAAAACAGAGTTCTGTGTTTTGCCTTCTGTGTTGCTGCAGAATATTGTTTTGACACTGATGTGCGTCGTTGGCCTTTGAATTCTTGCGCTTATTTCTGCGTGTTCCCCCCAATCCGCTTTCCCTTTCCTGGCTGGGGGTCTGTTTTGATGGCAGTGTACACTGAGAGAAGCTTGTAAATGCTATGACCTCTGACTCATAAGGGACCCATATGTGTGTGTGAGACAGCAAAAGCAAAGCCATGTCCCCAGGATGCCAGTCAAAGGCGCTGCGACGCCGACCCTTTGAAGAACTTGTTCGACTTGTAGTGTGTTTTTCTGCTTCGTTCCCTCCAAACAGCTTTGGTTGCAGCCGGCGTTTGACGTCTGTTGGACGTTTTGCTTGAGCTTTTGTCAGGCAGAGAAGAGACCACAGTGTACCCTTGCATTCTCAAAAACCTCCTCAGAGGATCGAAAGAAAGGAAGATGGAGGGAAGGCGAGAGGGGGAAAGATGAGGACAGAGAGCAAGCGAGATTAAAAAAGGGAGAAAGAATCTTCTCCCTTTGGCAACAGTGCTGGCATCTCTTTCATGTCCTCCATGCTTGGATCTGAGAGTCTCCCAGCTGGGCCTAGTGTGCGTGTGTGCAGCTAAGTGCTGGCTAATTTCCCCTCGGATCTCCCCACCGTAGCCTCTGATTTCCCCCAATCAACCACCCCACCAACACTGGTGCAAAAAAAAAAAAAAAACCTTCCCCCGACTGTAAGAAGTGGTCGGAGGAGAGAGGGGAGGAGATTCTAAACAAGTAACTGAAATGCAAACAGTGCAGTATTAACTTAGCAGAGAGTGGAGAAAAAGGGCTCAGAGATTTATCAATGCAGTCGGTGAGGAGAAGAGAGGCGCAGTAATTGCTTCTGGGTTTGCGACCCTGAGTATCTGAATATCACTTTAGGAAAACAAACTTCAAAATGGACCAATTGTCACCCAGACTAAATCTCAAAGAGAGCAAATGCAGATGGAAGACACTCGACGGCGTTTGTGGCGCCTCTACCTGACAAATATTTGGGACCGCTTTGATGGACCCGTCAGTCTTTGCGGAGGTCTCAGCAAGTGCGACTGCCTCTGTTCAAACGTTTTCTAAATTCCAGAAGGAGTGCTGGGGAATCTTTTCCTGGAGTCTAACATGTTGAAGATGTCAGATTTTATTAATCCAGAAGGGATCTAGGATCTCAAACAACACGTACAGAAGAGTGTGATCAACAGAAGTGCACCACTAAGAAAAAAAAAAAAAAACACCCAGAAATGGAAACAGAAAAGAAGAAACTAGTTTTGACTAAAGTATTCAGTTTAGATCACCATCTCTCTACCACACTAATCCAGTTAAAGCCAGAATCCAGCTGCAAACAAAGCAAAAGGAACCTTCTGATGTCAGACAAAACAGATTCTCTGTGTTTCCAACAGGCAGAAAAACAACACGGCTGCATTAAGAAGATTTAAAGTCCAGATTTTTATGTACCATCAGGTGAGTGTTTCTGCTTTTATGACTCTCTGGCTTCAATGTCTTCAGCTTCTCCTTCATTATGATTATTTTCTCTTTTAACTGTTGAGACTGCGACTTACAGGAACTGGGACCGAGGAGAACAATGGCTGCTCCCCGTTCGATGATAATGCACTTTTTTCTGCCATTAATCAGAAATCTGACGTGCCGTCGGCATCGATACCTCACTGATCCGTGGCCTTGTTCAGGAGGATAAACGAGGAGGCCGGGACGATCACAGAGACAATTGCAGAGGTGATGATGATGATGATGACACAAAATGGACAGACGATGGTGAACAAACCTGTACTTGGTGAATGGTCATGTGATCAGTTCCATTCGGGGAATAAATGGATGTGAGCTTTTGTAAAGTCTGGAACGGACTGTTAAAAATGTGTCATATTTTGTTTTCCTAAAATAATTTTTATATCAATTCTTCGCACATCAAACAGAAATGATGCATTCTTTTAGCGGGAAGATGACGAGGAAGCACAAAGCCTGCAAGCATGAAACACGCACGCACGCGCGCACGCACGCACACACAAAAGTACAACAGATTCTGCTTCCAACCATGACCGAGTTTAGAAGGAGAACACGTTCCAATGCAAATAACAAAATGGCCGCCTTTCATCAAGCCATTCTGGGAAAGAAAAAGAAGAAAGTGATGAGACATATGTCTAAATCTGCGCTCGCAGCAAGCCTTTTGATGTGCCAGAAAATGTCCTGGGGTTGGATGATACACAATGTGAGCGCCGCGGTGTGTCTTTTTAAATGTGTTTGTTGTATTTTTATCTGTTTTCTACCATTTAGGGGACATTTTTTACACAAACTGGATCATGTGTAAAACGCATAATTTCTGCACAAGATTTTTGCTGGTCTGCCCTCACAATAGTGTTTTTATGCCAAATACGGGAAGCACACTGAAGGGTGAAATTAAACAAAAAATATGAAATTGACTGCAGCTACTGTAAGCCATTATTAGGCGCCGAGACAGACAATTACTGCGCCCGCTGCTGCTGCACGTCCTAAGTGCAGAAACTGAACATCTTTCCACAACAGACGTACACAATCACCATCCAGAGTCAACGATTCCACAAAAAAAGAGATGCCTTTGTCCTTGAGCAGACTGAAATCTGACTGCTTCAAACGTCTGTCAATAAATTGCAGTAGTTGACTCATATCAACATCATATCAACAAGTTTTAACATAGTTTTTATTCCAACATGAGATGGAAACATGAATGCTGGGTAGAGGGCGTTGTCCCTGCTGCACACAAAAATTGGGATTTTTTTTTTTTTGTCTTTTACAACATGATTTAGCACAAAAACTGTGTTTCTGAAAATGTCTTTTGGTGCTCTGATGGGAATGATAGCAGCCATTTCTGGTTTTGCACGGTCCATTAACTGGCTGGCCAGCTGTCAATGAATGTGTCTTTTCAGTTGCAGCCAATCAGCACCTCCGTGTAATGCAATTAAGAACGATGTCAATACTGTGCTGCGATTGGTCAAGAACAACAGCAGAGAGCACAGAGAAGCGGCTCTACCTATGGAGAGATAATTAGCACATGCTGGTCTCTCACACACACACACACACACACACACACACACCCACACGCACACACAGGCAGCAGCTACACTTGTTTGACCATTACACATCTGCACGTCAACATTTTAACAGTTCATTGTAAAAACTCCTGAATTTTCTGACTTCAGGATTCCCCAGAGGTCCTGCAGGGCCTCTTAAAAAGAGCAACCTTTACTCTTAGGACTGGTGAGGTAGAAAACATTTCTCTTTACAGCTTGAAGAAGGCCTGAGTTGGGTTTCCTTAGACGGTGGGAGCACCTAATCTGTTAGCTAATGTTGCTCACGGGCTCTTGGGTGAGGCGGATGAAGTTAAAGAACCTTGAAGCGCTCGTACTTCCTGTTGGGACGACAGAGTTCCGACTTTCTGCATTAGCATGAACAAGGTTGCCAAAGTCATCCTCTTCCAGGAACCAGGAGTTATTTTGTTTCCAGGCTACTCATATATCCGTTTGTCTGGGCCATTTTTCTTGATGTGACATCTGAAAAATGCCTGGAGATGTTTTCTTCAAACCTTGCACAAATGTCAGCCATATTTCTGAACTCAAACATGAATATTAGTGGAACTTTCATTTTGATTTGCCATGTAAGTGGTTTAGTTGGAATAGTGTCTTTTATTTTATTTTTTTTGGAACAGGAGCAAAAACCAGAATATTGTGTGCAAACATACTGAGTGGTGCCATGCACTGTAATTCAGTAAAAGGAAAATAATCAAGAAAGTGCTCACAGCAAGGTCTGCAAACCATCTCCAATAACCGGGTTGCCATTTGGGGAAGGATAGTTATTGAGTTATTCCAAATGTGTTTTTTGCTGCTTTGAGCAGAATTAAACTATCATGATATATAGATGTGAAAGCAGACATGAAGAAAATCACATGACAGGAAGACCTTTGTGAAATACATACAGAAACCATAGCTACATGTTCTGTGTGTGTGTGTGTGTGTGTGTGTGTGTGTGTGTGTGTGTGTGTGTGTTTGTGTGTGTGTGTGTGTTTGTGTATGTGTGTGTGTATGTGTGTGTTGGGGGAGGGGACTGGTAATTATCAATGACATCTCCTGAGCCAGGTCTAATCAGTGCACTCTTCTTGTCACATGCTATATTTATCTGTCCTCTTCATCTCTCTATCATAGTTATTATCTGGGCTCTGTCTTTATTTACGCCCTCTACCTCCTCATGCTGCTCCTGCCTCCCCTTTGTTTTTCTTTTTCTGTCCGTTTCTTCTCCGGACAGTCACACAGAGACAACGTTGCCACAGATGCTTCAGCTCACATTAAACTCTGCAGAAATGTATGTTTTTTTCTCTTGTTTTATCCCTGAGAGATGAACTCGATTGATGGTTTAATCAGGCTGCAGAAAAGCTTTGTTAATTGGAAAATTATGTTAACACTTATTTGACAGTAAAAGGGTATAGATTTTACTACATATGGTATATGCAAGAACTCAAGGTTAATTGGCTTTTTTTGTAATTTTTAACATAGAGATTACATCTTCCTTGATACCATGGGTACTACATTAGACTCAAATTAGTTTGTGCTTTATTTGCTAAAGAGAAACCAATGCGGAGCGCTCTTTGGTTCCTCAGGAGTATCTGTTGATCAATCAGTCGAAGTTTATTTATGGACTTTTGCACTTTACAAAGCAGATAAATTAAATTCAGATTTGAGATGACAAAAAAAAAAATCACAAATTTTTAGAGACTAACATTTAACAATGTGAAACAGTAAAAAAAAAAAAGTGAAAAATGTGTTAAATTATAATGAATGAAGCAAACAAGAGTTTAGAAAAGCTTAAGCTTTGAGTTTAGACAACATGTGGGCCCTCTTTAAAGAAAATATGACTATTAAAGAACTCAAAGGTGCCTAAAACAGCACCAGGAAAAAGTTATTTTAAAACAAATACTAATAAAAATCATCAGCTTTACTAGTCTGGAGCAGAGGGAAGTAGTGGAGAGATCATGCACAACTATGTCTGTCTGCAAACTGACCACCAGAAGGCAGGGTTGCAGCACCCTTAGAAACCAACAGGGCAACCCCCACACAGAACACACAGACACACACACACACACACAAATAGCCCCTGACACACAGGGCCTCGCGTGTAAGTGTGTCTGCCAGCGATGCAGGAACACGATAACCTCGTCTTCGTGCAGGTCTGAGAGGTTGAACAGGCTGGAACATGAAGTTTCAGCTCTGCCAAATCCGCACGCACGCACACACACACACACACACACACACACACACACATACTGGCCTCATGCCTACACACACATTTGGACCTGGCTTCACACTCCTTCACGTCTGGAACCTTGTATGTGTGTTTGCTGCTCTAAATATCAGGGCCCCTAATTTTTATACTTCTCTGTGGGGTCAAAATGTGGAGTTAAAACTCTTTACTGACTGATTATTCTGACTTTCTGAGAAGTAGATGAATGCAGGGAAAGCAGCTCTATTGTCCCCTGGTGATCGGCAGCAGTAACATTATAAACTAATGCAAGAGTTTTATTTTTTTCTTTCCTTTGTTCAAATAAAGCAAAAACCATTTTGTCTTCTCTGTGGCAATTCATAAATATTGTCAGACATCTTTGTGGGCGAGGCTAGAAAACAAAAAACGAACTGAGGATTTCTAAATCCCATCACTGGCTTGTTCATTGGCAGAACATTGTGCTGGTTTATGATGAATACGATTTAATATGCGACAGGACTCCAGATGTTTCTTGTATTGAATATTGCAAGCGCACATGTTCCCAAACTGTCTGGAATCAAAGTAATGGCATCTAAGAATCCAGTGTGAGGATGATGCTACTTGACTCAAGGTAATGCGACTATTTTTAGCCGGCAGGTCTGTGCCTCACCTCCTTCTGAACTGAGGAACGTCAGATCCGCCGCAAACTTTGTGACTCTGTCCGTAAATGATCTTTTATTATTGTTCCCAGAAAGTTCCCCGGTGCTTTAATCCTGCTGTCATGTGATGGTGACACGTGCTGCAAACGATCAGATGAGCTCGCATGTAAATGAGTATTTGCAGCATAAAACTGCAGTTATAAAGAAAGATATGATATTTATTTGATATGGAAATGTTTATACATATGCATTGCAGTTTATTAATTATTCATATTTTCTTGTTTTTTTTTGGTCTGTGATATACATTATGTATTCTCTTCTTGCAACAGATGCATCTTTGAAATAGGCAGAAGAAAGAGGTAAGGAGAAAAAAGGGAAGGATCAGTTGGTGCCTCTCACTTTAACTACAGAGGAGTGAACGAGGAAAAACTTCATTATATCTGCGAGTGACAGGAAATGTGAAACATGGTGATAGAGAAAGAGGAAGGAAAGAGAGCGAGAGAATATGTTTTTTTTTTGGACCACCTCTGTTTCATGTCTGTCACGAAGAAAAACAAAGACAACTCATTTGTGGTTTGCATGCGCACACACACACACACACACACACAGAGTAAGACTTCAAAATAAGCACCTGGGATTATGTATGTTTTAAGATCTTATTTTTAAAAAAGTGTCTCATCTAAAAGAAGATGCTCTAGATTCTCCCTAAAGAATGGCTGAACTGTCCAAAGTGCAACGTTTCCATATTCATCCAGGTTAGATTACGCATTTAAACATGTATCAAATGATTTTGCTACATCTGAATATGTCAGAAACTAAACTGATGCGTACGGAGGACAATGACACAAAAATAAGAGGCTGCTGCTAAATATTCTCCATAATCTCTTCTCTTATTTATCCTTCTGATCATTCATAATTTTAAACCTATCAGTAGTTAAGACTGATGTGAGACTTGAGTAGCAAAAAAAAAAAAAAAAATCACCATCAATATAGATTTTTACCAATATGTCTACTGCTGTCTGCGTTAAAAGGCCAGTTTGGAGAAAATAAAGAGTATTGTCATTGTTTAGGACTCTAAAGCAGCAGCATCATCGTTTGAATCAGGAAACTAGATAAAAAACTTTCAAATATCAGACAAACTTATTTTTAAACTCCAGTTTAATTCATAAATGTAGTTTGCCTGGTCATAGCGTGTGTGTGTGTGTGTGTGTGTGTGCGTGTGCGTGCACGTGTGTGTGCGCTGTTTTGACTGCCCAATGCCTTTCATGTGTGTTTTTGTTACACTGCCATGCTGATGTTTTGAAGTCCCACTGGGAAATCTGACTCTGTGTGTGTGTGTGTGTGTGTGTGTGTGTGTGTGTGTGTAGGTGTGTGTGTGTAAGTGTGTGTGTAAGTGTACCAACAGCACAGTAATCTGTAGGCGGGTCATCACTCTTAGTGCAGCCTGTGTCATCAGTTCCCGTGACAACAGCGGGAATGATGCAGCCAATACATATGAAACAGAATACCATGCATAAACATGGGGGCTGCAGGAGGGGGAGGAGGGTGAGGGCAGCAGGGGGGCCGAGGTTATATGGGGGATGCGGGATGTTTTGTGTGTGTGTGTGAGGGAGTGAGAGAGAGAGAGAGAGAGAGAGAGAGAGCACTAGTCCCACTACCTTTTTCTATTGTTGTTTATTATTCATGAACCCCACCCCCAAACTTATAGTCCTGTCACTGGCCCCTACCCCTGATGTGTGAATTTCAATTTATGTGTGTGTGTGTGTGTGTGTGTGTGTGTGTGTGTGTGTGTGTGTGTGTGTGTGTGTGTGTGTGTGTGTGTGTGATGGTGACAGTGTCAACTGATGGTAGATCAGGATTAAGATCAAACACAGCTCAACATCGCACTCCGTCAGCTTTACTGGACATGTATGGCCACACACACACACACACACACACACACACACACACACAGAGGTACACAGTTTTCTTAAAAACAAAAAGAATGTATCATAACTAGGTCATATTGCTTGAATTCCTTGAACAAGGTTTGGACGTCAGTTTTGAAACCTTTTGAAGCATTTTGCAACAGAAACAAATGTTAAAAACATTAAATTCCTCCCAAAAACTCTACTTGATCAGTAAGAGTGATTCTCTACATGAATAAAATGAAAGAAAGTATCACATCACATAAACTGGAAACATATGAGGCCTAGAGAAGCATTTGTCTTCAAAAAGATGCCAGTAAGATATCCTAAACAATAAAAACAATCAGGTTGACAACAACAGTCATTTGCCAAATGAAACAAGTGAATTTTATTTTTAATTACCTTCACCAAGGAAGGAGGATATGTGACAGCCTTTTTGGTTGTTAGCAAAATAACAATAAGTTATCAACTGATTTTAATGAAATGCTCAGGAAATGTTGAACAGATGATTACACCTTGGTGATGTTCCAGATTCACGATGGACTTTGACCTTTGAGAGACTTTGCCTCTTGATCTTCCAATGATCAAAGCCTTTATGTTCTAATTTCTACAAGTATCAACCAATCAGAATGTTAGATAATGAAGTCATGGTAACAAGAATAGACAGCTCATGCAAAGGCTGTAGGTGTTGTTGCGTGAATGTTTTAATGTGTGTTGGTGCAGATTGACATTATTTTAACAATCACACTGGACCTGAGTCATATTTAAAACTGTGTCCGTCCATCCTTCAACCAGCGTTTGGAAAGGTTGTGTCCAAGTTCTTTGTAATAATGTGTACAATATTTACAAGTGAGTTGTAGTGGAGGTGAACACAGGGTGTTTTTTCATCACACACATACACACAGACACACACACACACACACACACACACACACACACACACAAACCCACGGTGTGGTGGAGACAGCTACGGCTTCTCTTCACACACAACATTCCAAAGGGAGATGCTTTCAATTCAGTCATTAAAGAGGGGTCACATGGGGTCAAGTTCAATGCCAGGAAAAAAAACAGGGTTACACTGAGAGGAGAACCTCCACTCATACACACACACACACACACACACACACACACTTCACTCACTGCAAGAAGAATTACTAGCAGTGGAGCTTGGGATTTTGGGTAAATAAACTAAAATTAGCCTCATTGTGTTTCAGAAGAAGACAACGAAGACAATAGGAATAGATGGAGGGAATGAAAAAATCAAAACAAACTCATGAATGAAGGGTCAGATGGATGGATGACGAAGGTCAGGGTGGGACATTAGTTTGGAGGTAATGAGAAATCTAAACATGTCACGGTGGCGTGATCATGACATCAGTATGCATCACCTTGCACTCTCTCTTTCATCTGACAGTGGTCATGGTTCTTTGTTTCTTTGCATCTCGTTTGCTTTGATTATTTTTTTTTTTTACTTTTTTTTACCAGGAAGAGAAAGCAGGAAGTGTGTTTGTGCCCGTGTTAACCCTAACCCTAGCTCATTGCTGTTTCAAGAAAATTTCAAGAAATTAATTCATTACGAACATTGCCGTGTGGACAGAGGTTGGTGGGGGGGGGCAGCAGGTATAAACGAAATTGGTCGCAGCATGTGATCTTCATCTCAGAGGACATAAAGAGTGTATTAATGAGTGATGTAATGAAGCCATTTCAGGTTTCATATTAACAAACCAATGTGATTTTGATTTTAGGGCCACTTCAAATGCAACAAAAATGAGCAACTGCGTTCAGTATGTGATGCCGACTCAGCAGGTGAGACATGGTTGGAATCCTGAAAATGTAATAATATTAGCAGTCATGATCATATTTATGAAACTAGAACACAGATTAGAATAGTTTAATTAGGAAGGGACATAAAAAAGATTCAGAATCAAACTTTATGTTTGTGTAAAAGCAGGATCTACACTGGGACTTATGGGACTTTGTGAAGTTTGATGTTTTGTCTTTTAGAAGCAGATTTAAAGATGAGACAGGAAAGCAGAAGACGGTTCCTTTTGCCCGACAACACAACAGAGATCTGAACCCAACTACTGGAATTAGCAATTACCTTTAAGAAACTGAGGGTTTTCCACCCGCTGAGGAGATCATCTGAAAATGGCCACTTACTGACTGTATTTGTTTTTAAAACTGGAAATTAATTGTTACGTGTCTTCAGATGCTAAACCGTCTAAATATCTGTCTAGATAATTTCAACAGTTCTTCAGAATTGCCAACGGGCATTTGCTGCCTTTATTATCTTGTCATTAAAATCTTCAGCACTCCGTGTCCACAGACGGAGAATCTTTCTGCGTTGTTGACTGTCGGCTGGCTTCTCAGGCGAAATACTGCAAGCTGTTAACAAGCAGCACACGTAAATAAAAGGATGTCTGTTTCATTTACAACCATTTCACATGTTTTGGCCACAGTTGCTTTTTTTCCATGAAATCAAAGACACAAAGTGAGTTTTTAATCAGGATTAATAAAGAAGGGAAAGGCAGTGTTTAAGCATTTGTGCCTGGAAAGATTCAAGCATGAGTCCACTGCTTAGAAATGAGTCAAAATGTGCTTTACTCAGCGTCTATCTGCTTTCCCAGATAGTTAATGGTCCATTTCTCTGCTCACTGTGGCACTATCTTCATCAGAAGCAGAATGATACAGACAAAAAAAAAGGGGGTAATTAAAATGTCTTAACATGTAGCTTAATTACCAGCCAGCCACCGAATCTCTTTGTCAGGACAACTCGTCTCCCCGTCCCTCGTTTGCATTAAACAATAAAGCCTCCATTTAAAAAAAATGTAATTTTGGTCTTTGTTGAGATTAGATTTAGTCTTTTTTCCCTCCTTGCTCCAGTGGAAATGATAAATCAAATCAAAGAATAACATGTCTTTAGGTTCCCTTTTCTCTCTGTTTTAGTTTCAACCACCCTCCCCTCCTCCAGACTCCCCTGAACTGTAGCCATGGAAATGGGACTTTGGGGATGAAAGGAAACCATAATTTTGTGGTGGGATTAATTTGGAGACATGAGCAATGCCAAATGAAATTCCTGTCAAAACCTCTGCTGATTCTTTTCATCGCCTGCAGATTCCTGAGAAATCTGTTCCCCCTATGGCGTTTCTGATTTGACAGTCCAGTAGTTTTGGACTTAGTTCCCCCCTGATACCTCTGACATGTTGACATTAAGTGGTTTCCGAGACAGGCGGCACCCATATTTCAATCACCATTAAGCAGAGGGTATTCGCTGTTAGCATGGACGGGGAAAACGTGCCGCTGACAAAGAGACATTCAGAGACAACACAGCAGTCAACAACTGTAATTACATTAGAGAATAACCAGCAGCTATTTCCTGTGAGTTTGAGATGATAAATATTATCCACACATGACCGACAGATTGATAAAAAAAAAAAAAGATAGATTGGAAGTTTACAGATGTCCTTGTCCAAAGTCGTCATCACATCAGACCCGTCAGTCAGCTTTTTCTGGTTTCCATCAAAGTTTTTCTTCTTGTTCTTTGTGGTGTTTTGGCTCTCTAAACATCCATCCATCCATCCATCCATCCATCCATCCACAGCTGACCATGTTCTAATTTTCTTTTCATACGTGTAACACAGCACCTTAGCTAGTTCCTCTGCGCGAGCTTAACCTGCATCTGTATGCACGTGCAGGACACATGCTCCCACACAGCAACAGAAGCTCAACACACATCAAGTGGGACTTTATAAATCTCATATCCTCTGGATATACCTGCACACTACAAGGCTTACCGTATATCCATCTAAAATCCGACCAAATAAAAGAATATATTCCTTCTTTATGTCTCTCTCCTCCAGAAGCTTTGCAACCACCAACTGAGCTTCATTTGAGCGAAACTTTCATTTTTAGAAAGTGGAACAAGCTGGTGGACATCTGTGGCTGTGTATGTTGTAGAATAGGTCAGTGTTTTATCCCCCAGGGATTCTCCTCTGGCCTGCCCCACCTTGATTTTATGCAAGACATCCAGGCTGATCCTGCTCCTATAAATGTAGATTAAAGAGTTGTCTGCTCATAACTTCCATAACTCTGTGCTCACCTGCTGAACTCCATGACAGATGATGTGCACAAGATCAAGGTGGTAAACCACAGCCCATCCCGCCAGCAGGACCGCCACCCACATACATCACAACCCATGCATGTTTTTCAGACCAGCGCATGTTTTCAGCTGGACCTTGTTTGTTCTTCTGCTATTTTCCTCCCTGTCCAATGGTACAGAGTTGGTTGGGTGAAGGCGACTGGCCCTTTGAAATGATAAGTAGCAGTCTTCCTACACCAAGGGACTGTCATTGAAGTCTTTGTTTGTCTGTCAATGGTGTCTGCGAACTTGAGGGTCAACACAGAATGGAAATGACCATGTAACCTACTTGGAGGTCATCTAATGAAGCAAAATGTATTCATATATTTTCCAGGTTGTATTAGTTCATGCAATATGTTTCCCTCTGAAGCCCAAGGTTGCAGGTTCATGTTTGAAGTGGTTTTCAATCATCCCTTTGCCATTGAAATTACTTTTGTGCTCAGAATCTGGGCTTCACAAGGCTACAGGACCCGTTCAACTTTAGAATATCTACCTATAGCCCATGAGACCCTTTCTTTTAAATTGTGTGACATAGAAGAATGAGTTTTAAAGAATTTAAATACCCAGAAATACTGGAGAACAGTCAAAATCAGCCGACCCCACCATCCATCCCCTGGGCTGCGGCGATTCGTCCAGACCTGCTGTGGATGCCTCGAGCAAACCCCCCCACCACCATCATCACCTGTATTAAACACTTTCACAAACCATATCCCTCCTGACATACCACCCCCCGCTATCTTGCCACATCCAAGACCCATTTCCCCACATTTTCAAGCCTCTTCCTAGCTGGACCCCCTGGTCGGTTTCACAGCAGGGACCCCTCCAGCCCATCAGAGAAGTAATTCACACTCTGCCTCATTTGAGTTATTTACTCTATTACCAGCCTGGCTGGCCCATTCCTTGCAGCTACCCACTGAGACTGGGAGCTCAGGCTGGCTACCCAGACTTTCAGCAGGATTGGCAATGCCATCCAGCAGACCTCCCCACCACGAAATGCATTACGACGGGTGCTTCCACCTCTATCAGCAGCTGGCACAGGAGGGGTGTGCTTGTGTGTTTTTATGTGTGTCAGGTCTGATCGGAGAGGGGAGATTGCCAGGTTACCATAGAGCTCAGAGGTGTGGAATATGTGGCACATCGGCGCGTGTTCATGTGTGGATCTCGGGTCCATCTCCTCACCACTGGTTGTCTTCTGCAAGTCATTATCACACCCAAAGCCCGAGCTTCTCTCAGATGACTTGATAGATTTACATGAGTTCGTCTGGGGAGCTGTGAAAGAGACAGGGTCCGACAGAGAGACGGAAGAACACTGCACCATCACCCTCTCCAAAATAAGAAGAGGGACGCCACAGTCACACCTAAATAATAAAAAAAAAAGTTTTTTTAAAGGGGATGGAGCTCCTCATCCTCATACTTCACACAATAGGTCCGAGTTTTCCATCTCTCCTATTGTAGACGTGAAATAGCCCTTCTCATCAAAGACTGCTGAGAGCTCATCTGCTGTCTAAGAAATGAGTGATTTTGCTCCTCTTCTTCATCTCATTTCAATCTGAAATCATGCTCTTTCTGTCACGTATTACTATTCACTATTATTCCAGCTTTTATGGATTTAGTTCACTACAATGCATTGTCTTCTGTTCTGACAGACTCAGGTTATTTGTGACGCTTTTAGGGTTGTTTTGCAAGGAGACAGGAACGTATTTTATGCAGTACGTTCCGTAAGTTTAGCGTCTTCATCTACTAACAGCTGAAGTTTTAATTCGGACCCTAAATTCAAACTGCAACACTAAACTCTTGTTTAAAGAGAAGAAAACATCTATGTTTGCATCAAAATCAATGATACCCGAATCAGTGATACTGCTGCGCTTCTGCCACTGGCTCTGCCTTCATCACTCATGAAGTAGGGTCAGATGAAAAGGCTGTTTGTTCTAGAGGTTGGACACCTGCATGTCCATCCTTTGACCAGCATGCTGCCCTAGATCGCATTGATTTGGAGAAGGGGCAACATTTGTTGTGGTGTGTATAGTGTGTGTGTATATGTGCGTGTGAGAGAGAGAAAGAGAAAGAGAGAGAGAACAACTTGGAGGTGTTACAATTGGTGTTTGCCCTCTCGTCTTTCTGGTCGAGCTGCGGCAGCAGGTGTTGATACTGCCTCCATTCAAAGTGTCGCTCACACCATTTAAAAAGTGAGGACACGCGGCTGCTTTGCATATGTTAGCCTTCTGTGGACCCGACGCTCGTCCACCAGGGTGGGATTCAATCCCTGACACATTAAATTGACTTCCTAACAGTTTCTTTATCTCTTGTTTTGAACCTGGACTGTGGTTTCCTCTTGCATTCGTTTGCTTTCCCATTACGGTCGGTCTAATGTGATGACATAATCCTTCTACAGGAAGTCATCAGGAGTAACACACACCCTCATCCAGAGAGGTTATTTACCTCCAGCTCTAAATACAATTCTAAATTGAAAGACTACATGTACTATTGGGTAATTTCAGACATAAAGGAAAGGAAAGAAATGAGCGGAACTATCCTGGTGGACTTTAAGATGGTCATGAAGGGTGAAGAGTTGTTTGGAGATTGAACGTTTTTATGCAAAAAATAAAATTATTTCCTACCAGGTAGACATCCCAGGTGACAGTATCGTCTACCTGATTGCAAAGAATACCTGCTGGACTGTGGCCCACGTAGAACAGAAATGAGGAAGCCTGTTCTAGAAGGTTCTCAAGTGATTGTGAATGTGTGCCCCCCTCCCAGAGGTGGAAGCAGCCCTTTCTGACGGTACCTGCTCCTTCTTTTTCCTTTACTCCAAGAGGATGAAAACGTTAAAGCTCTCCCATCACTATCTCTCTGCCACTCATATGGGACCTCCTCTCATCCTCGCCTTCATTATCCATTCTTTTCACCACTTTTTTTCTCCACTCCCTTTCTTGCAGCTCCTAATCATCTCTTCCCCTCCCTCCGTTTCCTCCGTCTGTCGGTCTGTCTGGCACTTTGAGCGCAGCTAAGCCTTCAACCAGTGTCAGAATGTACGGAGCTGGAACGGTGGCTCTGCTGTGTTTAGGTGGTGGCAGTCAACCTAACACACACACATACACACACACACACAAACACGAGTATGTGGACAGAAAAACAGCAGAACATCAACAATGTGTGTTTACATTATGGCATGGAGACAGATATGACATAAAACCATCATGTATACACACACACACACACACACACACACACACACACACACACACTCACACACACACAGAGCAATGCTGTGAGTTATTGAGTCAGACAAGTCAAAGCCCTCTAAAGTTGGCATGTGCACATGGTGTGTGTGTGTGTGTGTGTGTGTGTGTGTGTGTGTGTGTGTGTGTGTGTGTAATAATCCATTGGTTCTGTTCTGTGCTGATTCCAGGCGCTAAGCCCTGCCACAATTATTCAAATCCAGGCTTTTAGTTGCAGCACACCTCTCTCCATGGGCCCATGAGCCGGTAATCTTGCCTTTGGCCCTGCATTTCAAATGGCCTTAACTCCCATAAGGAATGCATATGAAGAGGAGCCACTAGTGGTTTAATCCGCCCTGTTTAAGTTGCTGAAACGTACACCTGTCACGCTGTCTCGCGCCAGAGCTTGTGGCTACTGATAGCCATGTTGTAAATCCAAAGGCATGCAGCGCTTTTAGCCCGTCTTTTGCAAATATTATAATACCGTTTTCTTAGGACGTGTGTGGAGACAAGCAAGCCCCCTCACAAAGCAGATGATTCCTCCCCTTTAGACTTTTTCTTAATTTGTTTAGCGCTCATTCTCCCTTCACTGGTGGAAAAGAACAACACCAACAATCCTCAGTTACAAACATACTTACTTTACATTTGATTATGAATTTCAAATCTGTTAGATCAAGGTGGCCCTTTGCATTTCCTGTTTAAGCATAGACGCAACGTGTGGTTGAACTGTGAGCCTGGAAGTGCCATATGAAAATAACCTGGATCTGACTCCGTCAGACAGGTAGTCACATGTCATAAACACTGACTCTTCAGTTCTCTCGGAGTGGGTCTGTCGGGAAATCAGCTGATGCTCATGGCGTTTCGTCTCCACAGCATCACAGAGTTAACTCAGGCTGCTTAGTTTCTCAGCATTCCTCTTCTTCCACGTGTTCGGGTCCCTCAGACTCTGGAAGCAGCACTTCAGTTGTGTAACCAGAGTGGGAGATGGAACAAAGACAGGCTGTTGCTGTGGTCAGGAGTGGGCGGGAATGTGTGAGCTCAGAGGAGAGGGACTGGTCTCTGTCTGATGCCGTTCACAAAATTAAAGGCATCGATCTGCTCCAGATCAGGACAACCATCACCGGGAGTTTTCGCTCTGGTTTTAAAGGCAAAGGTTGAGACAGGAGTGTACTTTTTTACTTGATTTATTTAGTGACTATTTATAGAAGAAAGACAATACACAAAGCCTTCAGAAGACACACACACATACAAATACACACACACACACACACACACAGTTTGTTGAAAGGGATGGTGATCAGCTCAGGACAGCTGCAGCAGCCTCAGGTAAGACAGAATCTCCCAGCCTCTTACACAAGGGACACGCATGTACCAAACATCTGTTGACATAAACGCATGCACACACGCACACGCACACACACACACACACGCACATTTTAAGCTAAAAGCAAGCTTTTGTTTGAGACTCAATATGCTTCAAGTAGACTCTGCAACTTGGTATAAATCTCCCAAACTCCCACAAGCGATGATCAGAGCATGTGCTTCTGGGAGGCTCTTGTTCTCTCTCTCACACACACACACACACACACACACACACACACACACACACACACACACCCTTCCAGCATTCTTCAGCTGGCAAGCTGCTTACTACCAGGCTGTCTTGTTCTGGACGTCTACACAGGAGAGGGTTACTGCCAGCGGGGCCGATGCTCCAACTGTGGCCCGGGCCTTCAGAGGTTTCAGCTCGCCATTGTGTGTATTTGTGTATAATGTGGCTGCACATGTTGGCAGTGATGTGTTGACCATCTGGATATCTGTATGTGGTGTCCTCTAGGACCCCACAAAGTATTGTAGTCACATTAGAGCTGCTGTAGCTATTTCAAGGCCCCCCCCCCCCCCACACACACACACACACACACACCAGTGCAGCCATATAAGCTGAGAGATGATGCACTCAGAATCATGGAGACATTAACACACGCACATAGATAAAGGTGTTCTGACCTTTGCCACCCCACTTCCTGTTTCTTTTATTTTCCTCATTCTTATCTAATTTATGAAAATCAGATGCAGTGTTTTTAGTGCAATGTCATCTGCAGCCACCTAATGTTCTTTGCCATCTGCTCAGTGTTTTGGAGTCGGGGTCTGAATGCGACTGCGTAGGTGACAGTGGACAGACTGGGAGCAGAACAGCCAGTGAGTCATTCGGCTCTGAGAAAAGGCGATCCAAAAACAAAAAAAAAAAAAAAAGGGAAAAATAAGCGACACTTCTGGTAAGGTCAGTATGCCTAATTAATGCTTCAGTGATACCTACAAACTGCTGTTGCTTCACTCATGCTTTTGCTGTTGCTTCACTCATGCTTTTCACTTTCACTCTGACCTTTGCCCTTATGACAAGTGTTTCCTTGCTCAGGAAAAGCACTTTTGAACCTGAATAAAAATGGAAGGTTTTGATTCAAGAAGAATTCCTGATTCTTACCACTCAGGTTCCAGATTAGTGCAGAGCACATAATCTGCTTTTAAGAGCTGCATGGCAGGCCCCCACAACTATTACACATGTAGAAAAACATAAACACTAATTCAAATTGTGATTTAGTTATCATATAATAAGTGAACATCAAGGTAAATGGATATTCACAGAGGTGAATGTCCGTTTGAGTTCTGTAGGCTGATCGGGGGGATGAGAACTGCGCAAAATGGAACAGTTTACACCTCTGTGACATACACTGGAAGCAAGTGGTGCAAACCCAAGGGCATATTGATTTTCAGCTATTTTATATCCCTAATTCGCTCTCATTTCCTCCCTCTGTGGCCGAGAGATGTATTCCAGCACAGAGAGAGAGAGAGAAAGAGAGAGAGAGAGAGAGAGAGAGAGAGAGAGAGAGAGAGAGAGAGAGAGAGGTTGTTTAAGTTCACTTTATCTCAAACTGAAACTGCTGGAGAGGAAACACGATACAGGTGAGGGCCAATGATCAAGAAACAGGAAGTCTTCAGCGTTTTCTGCATCATGCAACTTTTGCAACTGCTACAGAAGGTTCTGACCACGACATTCTTGAAGGTCCAGCTGTTACAAAATAGTCAGCATCAGATGTGATGGACTTTCTGATAAACACAGCAGGGCATTCGCTTCATCTGGTATTGACATGTCACTTTTTTTTTAAATCACCCCACCTTCTGTTTTTCACATTTGGAGAATCAGTAGGATGTGCTCATTTTCTTCCTCCCCATTAGCCAACAAACACACACACACGCACACACACACACACACACACACACGCATATGCAGTCCCACATTTCTATGTCCATACTATTATCCATTTTTCACATCCAATTGCTCTGTTATGGTAATCGTGGAAGGCTTGCCATGGGGTGATTACTCACAGCTGACTTCAGAAGCTTCTCCCTCTTCTCTCCTGCCGTCCTCCTGCTGGCTCTTAATGCACTATTAACCCATTCCCGCTTATTAATTCCTTCCCAGTCATTGCGTGGCGTCCACTCCATGATATCTGTCATCATTCCATGCCTATTAGCTCTTCGACCAACAGTTATTCCTAGCGTGGTGCCGCATTTCTTCCCCTCCTCCTTCACTTGCTCTTCTAACTGTTTAAGGAAGTGTAATTGCTGTGGGGGGCCTCGCTGAGAAGGAATTTAAGATACCGCCACTCTGAGACTGAGCTGGATTTGTATTCCCGTTGCTCTTGTGTGATTATAATGTCAGTGATCCTTCAACCTACTTCTTTTGTGTTTCCAGTGGCACCATTTGCAGTTGTTACAGTTAGGTAGCAGCTGTGGTGATTGATGATTCATCCAAGGTTATTGTTGCTGTTCAGTTTTATGTTGTCTGGATTTCTTTAGGTGGTGGCACCTGGAGTAGTACAGGACAGGGATCGGGCTGAATTTGGACAGCCTTGAGGTATCATCCTGTCTGGAAATAGCTGCCATTTCTTATCTACCTACAGCTGAATCTCTTACATTTTATTTGCGTCTGCTGGTTCGATCCTGCACTGAACTAAAGATGCCGTTCGACTCTAGCGCGATCATTTTTCATCATCATCTTTGCACAGAAAATAAAATTTTGTGAAAAAATTAAATCCTCTTTAATTAATGATGCTCTAGTTCTGGCCTGGGAAATGTGTGCATCTATTTTCATACTGTATAGAGAGTGTGGGCAGAACCTTCCAGGCCTGTGGCCTGACTGGATTTGAGATGCTGCAATATTTTCACTTCTTTTTGAGTCAGATTGTTTTAATAAACCCTCCTTCAGTAACCAGCGCTTCTCACAGTTTTGTTCGAGTCCATTGCTTTCCGTAGTGGATGCTGTCATAAGTCTGCCTATTTGGCCCTGGGGGATTCAATCATGTACTTTATGTTCCTCTGCTATAAATCCAAATGGAGCGCACTTGGAAGGAGAACAGGAATATTCCTCGCAGTAGATCTTGGCAGCCTGCGCTGGAACCGCTGCTGGTGTCAGGGCCTGTGGTTTTGGACCATCCCAAGACATATGGAGGAATGCTGGAATCACAGAAAGCCCTTTAGCTCCCCGGGCTGAACCGCACAGCATCTCAGGTTTCTGTGAGACCACATTAAAGCAAAGCGTTAGGACCAAGTGTGGTCTTTACGATGCTGATTTTTATACATGCTAGTGGTGCACAAATCCACAACCGTCAATCAGCCCAAAGTGGTGTCTGTTCTGCATTTTTTTGACCTTCTTGTTGATCCCAAAGTAAACCTGACCATGAGTGACCCAAGTCTGCCAAAGCAATGAAAAAGTAGATTTTAGAGACAGCTATTGCTGCAAATGATCTAAGACAATAAGTATAGACTGGGTAGCAACCAAGACTAAATGGTGTTGTTGATGTTATCGGATTGTGCAATCCAATTGTGGCTGAAACCGAGAAAGCACAATAAAACTAAGCTCCGTCTCAGATGAGTCCAGTAGAGCTTTCCCTAAAAGTATTTCTGACATAACAAACAAAGAGTTATGGTGTACGCTGTATTGCAGTACTGCAGCAGAAAGCAGTAACAGCAACGTTTAGTGAGGTTTTGGTTTTGGGGTGTGTTCACTCAGGCAGTTTTAATATCCTGGGCTCATTTACTAATATGTTGTTCTGGGTTTGTCTCAGCCACAAACTTTTCTTTGCATGAAAGTAGACAACGATAAAACTTGTAAGAATAACAAGGAGGCAGCTCACATGAATGAGCTCTATAGCTCGTAGGGCATGCTAATTCCAGTACTGGCTCCAGTATCACCGTGCCTGTCTGTTGTGGAAATGTTTTCAGGAACATGTAAAGAATCTCTGAAGGAAGATGCATCAGTTTATCAATGTGACAACATGAGTCTAGACTAGGTTCACACACCTCCAGATCGCCATGTTAACTGGCGGTTCTCCCTGAGCTGACCTGGCTCTTCGTGTCTACCTGTTGTACAGTAGTTAAACCCCATTATGCCGACAGCCAGGCTCCCTTTCACTCAGCTCAGCACCATCCATTGTCTCTTCCCTCCCCCAAGCCTTTTTTACATTTCCGTTTTTTCCAGCGCTAACCCCGGCGATTTGGCATTCACACCAATTTGCGATTCACAACTCCGCTAATAACTCCAGCCTTTTATTGCATTAGCGATTCCACCGTGGAAGTCGCAGGCTGGATGTGCTCTCACAGACGCGTTAGCCCCCTTTGATTTCCAGTCGCATATATCAACCTGCAATTACAGGACCTGGTCTGGAGACTGTCAAGCATGACTGCAGAGCTATTGGAGTTATTGTAATTACACTCAGGTAATTGAGCTGCCATGTATGAAGATGTTTAAGGCTGCTTGTTCACTCTCTACCTTTTCCAGTTTAACACTGTGTGAAATGTTGTTTTCCTTCAATACACCACACACATAAACTGTAAAAAGTGTATGAGCCGAAGTTGTTGGTCTACAATGAGGCAGGGTATTAAATATATCTATGAAAACATGTTTAAAAGCTGCAGTACTTCAGAGTTGACACTACAAGATCGATTTTTATCATAGATTTCAAAGATGATTTTCAATTCTGAAGAGATTAATGGCATGTGAAGCCACCACTAGAGGCTGTCTGACATATTTTGGCTTCAGTTTTGAATGCACAGAATGTTGCAGATAACATTGTAAAGGTTAAAGGGTCAGACAGAAGGTGGGCAAGGTTAATGTGGCAGATTCAACATCTAATTTTGCCCCCAGGTGAACCTTCCAGTTGTGGTGTTCAACATCTCTGGAGTGAGGAAAAAAGTTGCTTACTTCAGTGCTTTTCCTGGGAGGCTTCTGCTGCCGTAGACTCTGCTGTCAGCCATCTCCTGTCGACTTCAGACTCTTCCTCCCTTGCTCTCCCTCTCTTGCTCCCCGTCTGAACCCGTCTTTGCCTCGTCCACACATCTGCTCTGCCATCTTTCCCCTTCTCTGGTGTGTGTGTGCTGCTATCCTTCATTCTGCCTGTATACGCTGACCCTCTCCTCATTACCGTCTCAATGACTGCAGCAGCTGGTCGTCTGAATCGCGGCCGCCATTGTTGATTCTTTACTCGTCCTGCTATCAGGAAATTTAACGATGTAGGGTGAAAGGAAGAGCGAGTGGGAGAGAGAGGAAACAAAAAAAAAAAACGAGTGAGAGGTCTTCAATATATCAAAATATTTTGTCTGTTTTAGACTGCCGGCACACCAATTGTGTGTGTGTGCCCAGAGTCAACTCCATTTTTTAAAAAATACTTTTCTGACAAGCTTGACGTCAGAAGATTCCATTTCAATGCATTCTTTGAAAGAAAAGCTTAAATTATGGAAGATTTGCATTTGATTCACTCTTTAGAGACAGAAGAACTTTCCTCACAAGAGTCAATCTGATGCATTACAACAAGAAACAAGTGTTACTAAAAATAAAAAATGACAATTTAAATAGCTGAGAATTTTAATAGTCTAACTAAAACGCCACCTTGTGGCCAATCCCGACATTCAGAAAAGATAAAAACCTCTGCTTCAAATCTGTTACTTAAGGCAGTCATGTTTTCACACCTACAAACTCTTTTTGAGTAGCCACCTACATTGCAGTGGGGGACACAAGTGAACCCCTCAACCTAGCCTGGAGTCAGAGCTAGCACAGTTCCCAGATCAGGGACCTGATCCACATAAGCCTGTGAAAGGTCAAAAATACATATGGACATTGAAGATTTCATTTCAGCATCACTGTTGTGGAAGGGAAGGAAAGATGAGTGAAAGAGTGCAGAAGATACGCCAGACAGGCTGCAGAAAAGGGAAGCAAGATCGAAACTGTGTATGCTTGTGTCCTTGTGTGTGTGTGTGTGTGTGTATGTGTGTGTCAGTGAGAGAGAGATAGTGTGAATCTATCTTAGCCAATCCCATGTGCGGCACTCTCATCTGAATTAAGCTGTGCAAAACAGGCCCCAGGGCTTGGTTGCTAAGCAGTGAGATGTGCTTGCCGATTTCCACAGAGACCTTGGTGACGAGAGTCTCTCCGATGGCCTGAACCAGACACCCCATAATAATGAGAAGCGCCACAGCAACAATAGAGGCCCCCCATTAATAGGTTGCACGTTTGCTGTAACGAGGGAAATTATGCACGGCGAGCAGCACAACTGCATTGTAGCCATACCACATAACACGTGTGCCAAACGAACACGTGTTATATCCGTCTGCAGGCTGCTTTTCCTTTAGTCAAGGAAACCTACAGTCAAACATATTTTGTGCTACTTGTGGGTATTGCGTGCTGCGAGGGATTCCAAGTTCAGTTCCTCCTCTTCCTTCTTTGTTTGCATCTCCAGCTGAGAGGGGCACATTTTTAGCTATTTTATAATTTGTAGCCATAGAGACATGTTGGTAAACTTGGTAACCGTGGCTGCAGGGATTCTGTTTTGTCTCCCTGAGAGCTCTCGAGGTCAGCTCATAAGGGGGATTTTCCAGAGGTCTTCTGTTTTTTTTCCCTCTTCTCCATGTCTTTCTGGAGGGGGGTAAGTCTGTTGGAGGAATTGTGACCTTTTGGGTTTCAGACAGTGGAGAAAGCTAAACAAGCCAAAGTCTGTTAGTCTGTCAACAAACACTTAAAGGTCTCAGGAGAAGTTGGGAGCCTCCGGGGGATGAGGGGAATGCTGTTCATCTGGAGAATAGGCCAGCTCCAGCAAGGATGCTTCAACGGGCCCGTAAACAAGGACAAAATACCTGGCTGTTCTCGTAATAATGTGGCAGCGATATGCAGACTCTGGCTGGGGCACTGTATGGGACTGCATGTTAAAGGTTAAGTGAAACATATGAATAATTATGGGATGGCTCACTGATTCCCTTGTTTGGAGGTCCAGGAACATGCGCAAATGCGTGCTGGGTGTAGCATATCTGTGGATGCAACAGCAGAGTCATAGCATTGTGTGTGTGCATGAGGGATGAGTGACAGGCCTGCTGTGACATTTTTGGTGTGATTTTAAAAATCCTTCCCACCATCTGATTATTATAGCTCTGGACACTGCAGCCGGGGGCCAAACTAAAATGCCATAACTGAATCATAGTGGCTGCTTTTTTTTTTTTTTTTTTTTTTTTTTTTGCTCTTGGAAGATGCTTCATTTATGTTGCTTCCTAAAATGTCTCTCTTTATAGACCTCTCTTAAGTTTACCTTCACTGATTCATTCAAGTATTTTCAACTCTCTGACGGTGCATTAGGAAACACTTTCCCGAACCTCTCACAGTGCCTCTTATGTTGAAAGCATCTGCTTTCACGCCTTAATTACAGCGTTGAAACTAAAAGTTGGCCGACCTTCACCTGCAGCTTCTGCAACTTACCACCCAAACAGCAGCCTGAGTTGACAAACACCGGCTGCTAAACTTTGTCACCGTTTAGAACCCACCGTAAAGACGCATCGATTAATATATTAAAGAAAATTGCAGAAATAGAAGAAAAGCACATTTTAAATGACAGAATTAGCAGCGGACCATTGTGGTCAGGCAATTAGCTGCTGCCAGAGAAGGCGACTGTGGCGATATTTCTTGCTTAACTCATTAAAGAGGTCTCCGGCAGCGTGCTCACTCATGTCAGGCCCCGCATAATTACTTTAAAACAAGGTGGTGGGAGGTGGGGAGGGTGGAAATCAAAGTAGCCTCGCTCTGGCATTGTTCACTGCCCCTCATCTCAAAATTTAATTAGCCGTTCATTTCAATAAAAGCCCATTCGGAATAAACTGTGTCATTAACGGGCATTCTGGTGCCCCTGAAGACTGCCATGTCTTCATCAGCGGCTGCGATGGACACTGACAGGTGACAACGCAGGATTTTAGAAGCAGATATCAGCCTGCTTTGGTCTAGGAACAGTCACAGAGCTGAAACTCAGCGGGCATGGAATCTGCAAACCATGAGAATGGGTTTATGGGTAAAATCAGGCATTTATGTAACTTCCTAACAGTCCAGCATCCACAAAAGCTGTTTTGGCCATTCCTCTGGACAGAGGAGCATTCATATCTCCTGGTTTGACTGGGAGGGGTAATTTCTCAGAGGGCTGTAGGACACAACACCAGCACCTCAGAATTGGGTCTTCAGTGGGTTATTAGTTCCCAGTGCTGTGTTTGGGGGCCACAGGAGGGCCCGCATCCTGACACGCCTTCGGCTTAATGCCATCGCTGGGGCCACACCGGGTCTCAGCAGCCAGTCACCTCCTGCTTTCCCCGGAACTGGAATCTCTTATCTAATTGGTCACTGGTGAGTTGCCTTCTTCCCACAGACGTTGGTGACCAAGACCGAATCCAAGAGGAATTCCAAACACCTTCCACCAAATCTCCGAAACAACGGATACATAATAAATGGAGGTGTGAGAGAGACAAAATTCAATGCAGTGGACCATCATCCCGACTGCTGCGAGTTTGTTTGCTGAGCTGGAGATGTCGGAGCTATCACGTTCTTTTCAACAATTTTTCTTCACTTATCTCTGTAGCATTCCATGATGTGTCAGAAATCTAGTTATTTAACAAAAACAACACGTTACACTTCTGACCCCTTCATTTTCACGTCATTGCTCCAAGTGTCCAATGCCAGCGCCCCCTACTAGTTTGATCATGTTTTCATGATACACACGCAATTTCAGTGTGAACATTTAATTCAGACTGTTTATCTGTTTGTCTGCATCCTTGCAGCTGGAAATTATTGATTTTCGGATCATTTTTGGGGCTTGTGGAGGTAACCTGCAGAACTTTTGGTTCTTATGGCTTTCATCTGGGACAAACGACAAGTTGATGCTCCAAACACTGATGTAGAACGTCTGTATAGGAGAAGAAATCATTAATGCAGTTTGTACACTTTACTTTTATTTAAAAGTGCTGTAAAAATGATGCGTGAGCATGAGTGAAATCCACATGAGTGAAATCCACACAGCAAGGACTGTTAGGGCGGAGCAGCACTGGGACGAGCTAATTAAAAAGATAAGTGACCAGCAGTGGCGGCCTGTCAGGGTGCAGAGCCGGTGCTCACTCTAACCAGCTGGCGGCCTCGACTCAGCCTTTGTGCGGCCTCACCTGTGATGGAGGTAAAGAGCGACGCTAACGCGCTCCCCTCCCTTGCGCAGCATCTCAGCACATCTCTCCCTCCTCTCCTCGTCTCTTCTTCCCTCTCTCCATGCTCTCCTGTGACAGATCCAGGCGGTGGGTGGTGGTGGTGGTGCTGGCACATTGTTTCCTCCTTTCTCCCGTTCCTCCTAGATCTACACCACCCACACATGGGGTTATAATTAATACTTCCACCGTATCCATATTTCATACTGTTTGCCCAGAAAAAGCTACCGAGCCGGAGCTGTTGAGGGTCGAGAGCGAGAGCGCCGGGATGCTAAAAAAGATCTCGGAGATTAATTAACGGTGGAAGAGGGGAAGAAAAGGAACGTGTCCGGAAAAGCAGCAAGCTCTGCACAATGCACTTCATTTGAATAACAGAACGGTGTGTTTTGCTTTAGCTTGCTTATGTGTGTGTGTGTGACCGCAACACCACTCTACCTGAAATGAAGGATAACTAGCCCACTGGATTAGAAAACGCATCATCTATCGTCCACACCCCCCGCACTTCTCTCCATTATTTGTATTCAAGGTTTTCTGAAATGACATTGCAATCTGATGATGCACCAGCCCATTATACTGTCTAGCAGGACAAATACCCCGGCGTTTTTCTGTGTAGAACTAACACAATTTTTCCATGTCAAGATGTGTGTGTGTGTACGGCACTAATGTTCTGGAGGACCAGGGTGGAGGCGAGGCCCCGAGAATGCTGCCATTAATCCTGGAGGAGGGCCGTCGAGCACTTGGATTATTAGAGAAATAAATTTGCATGCTACATATGAGCCAGGTGAAAAGCACTGAAGGTGCAAATTATATTTCTCTGACAGGCCGAGCGGGAGGACGCATGCACACACACACACACACACACACACACACACACACACTCACACACACACACGCACACACACACGTGCGTGCGTGACAGCCCTGCTGCAACACACACAATCAGGAATGCACTGACTGCACACAAGATTCTTCCTGTATGCAAATATAAAAATACGCAGGGTTGTCTTTTGTTGTTATTTTTGTCTCTGTTTCCTATAAAGATAAGTACTCACACACACACACTTTCTGAAAGGGTTTGTCTGCTTACACTAAACTCTGTGTGTGTGTGTGTGTGTGTGTGTGTGTGTGTGTGTGTCTGGATTCCGTGGGGTCCTCTGGCTCTGGGCTGTCCTCTCACCCTGCCTGTAATGGTCCATGCAGGCCCAGCTTAATGGGGTGGACACTGGTGTCAACTTCATTACTTTACATCTCCCGCCAAGATGAAAAGTCTCCCCGCCCTCACTCGCACTTTGACCACGCTTCGTTAGCCCGCGTGGCCCCTTCCTCTTGCCTTTTTCTAACCTTAAAAAAAGGGGGAAGCTCACAGCATTTCCAGAGGTCTGCTGATAAAATAGCTTTTTTTTAATGTGAGGGTGCAGTTTGCAGAGGTGTAATCCCAGCTGTCCAGGAGCTTGGACTGGGACAGAGAGGGGAAATGGACTTGTTATACTGGAACAGAGGGGCTAACTGATTTATATACGTAGCTGTGTAGTTTTATTTAATGTAATCAACATATTTCTGTGTTGAAGTTGCAGTATTAAGTTTATTGGAAAATCAATAAACCTTGAAAGCATGTGAAACAGTTTAATGCTGCAGTTCAGAAAAGGAACCAGGGCTAATGTTTAGCGTTTTGCTGACACTCTGTGGATGGATTTATTTGTCCACTGCTGCCTGTTTGTCAGCCGTCTCTCATCTTCTGGCCTGTGCTCATGGGCAGACAGTGAGCAGCAGGCAATGTAATTCTGTTCTAAAGCCCCTCGTTAGGCATGCATATATTCCTATTATAGTCATCGCTCCCGGAACTAGACAACAGAGAGCAAACAGAATGACCTTGAAATATTTATCCCCAACCTCGCTTTGGAGAATTAAGTTTGGTGTTGGGGGCAACTTGCAACTATTCAGATCCAGCGTGTGCAGAGGCACACATTCTCTCTCTCTCTCTCTTACACACAAACACACACGTCCCCCTTTTGTGGAATATGTAGACTGAGATGTACTCATGGCTCATGGACCATCTTGCAGTGTTGAATATTAAAAGCGGTCAGAGAGGCAAAGCTTTGATTGGGACAATAAAGGCGATGAACAGGATCTTAAAGCATGAGAAAAGAGAGGGTGTGTGCACTGACACACACACCCAAACATACACACACACATCCTTGTACTTCTGTCTTTCTGAGGACTTTCATGGGCTGAAAGTTTTACCCGGCCCCTTACTCTAACCATCCCAACTAAAGCCCGGACCCTAACCCTGACCCTAACAGTGACCTAAACCCAAACTTCAAACCAACTCGTAACCATCAAACAGTCCTTTGAAGTTGTTAGGATCAGCCAAAATGTCCGTACTTCCCAAACATGTCCTCACTTTGTTTGTAGAACAGTAACACACATTTGTTCTGGGCAGCTTCTGGCTTCCACTTCAGGGCTTTGGCTAGATGCAGTGTGTGTGTGTGTGTGTGTGTGTGTGTGTGTGTGTGTGTGTGTGTGTGTGTGTGTGTGTGGTGTGTGTGTGTGTGTGTGTGTGTACACTGCCAAAGTGACACAGTCCAAGAGAATTTGGGTCAAATGTTGGACAGAGATGTTACTGCACCACTTATGCAGGTGGGGTCAGTTGAGCTCTGACACTCACACACACACACAAGGTGTTTACAGACATGAAGGTAATGAAACAAAATGTTACTTTGGTATTTAATGGTTTTGCCATCACAACTCTTGAGTGAAGCTGTTGGTCTTTAGGTTTGATTATATGTTGAGTTGGAACTTTATTAACACAACTTTCCAAACAAGGATCCAAACAAACTTATGAAGAAAACAAACACTGTAGATTAATAACACAATCAAATATCATGGCAATTTTCTTTGCATGGGAAATTTGAAAATCAGGCCTGCCTGACACAGGATACGGGAGTGTATATATGTAAACTAAGTTTCAGATATATTATCTTTGACATTTGGACAAATGCTTCGTGAAACTAACTTTAAACAATATATTTCATATCTAATTAGATAATCTTTCAATGCCCTGAAAACATCCACTTCCTGGAACTTAGAAGTTTGTATCAAACACTGTTCTTCAGGCAAAGATCACAAACAAATGTATGATTTATGTGGAGATATTCTCGCTACTGATCCTTTACAGAGTATCTGAAGGGATGGCTGGATGGTAGACGGGCTGATTGAGGCCTCACCAAAAGCGTCTTTGTTGTGCTTATGTAATTGTCGTGTTCATAGGGAATTTTATTGAAACAATAACAAAAGCACATGTCGGCAAATTAGCTTCCTTTTTTTCCTCCGTTCAACATCTCATTGTGTGCAATGCCTGTGAGAGCTTACAATAATGGATGATTGGAGAGGAGAGAGGGAAAGCCATGGGCTGTGTTTGTGTGAGGAAACCATGTTGGCAGTGCAGTAAAGAAAAGCATGCTGGAGCTCGGTGGAAGGATGCCTGCCAGTTCTTATGCCACCGGGACTCGCTGACCCACGCTTGTGTGTGTGTGTGTGTATGTGTGTGGTGTGTGTGAGAGAGTTTGAGAACTTTGCAGAAGGAAAGCTCTTCCTGGTCCTACATGTGCTCACATGGTGTAGTTTCTTCTCTGCTAACGTGTGTCAAACTGTAGAAGTGTGTGTGTGTTTGTGGGTGTGTGTGTGTGTGTGTGTTTGTCTGTGTGTGTGGGAGGCGAACAGATGAAGACAGTGCTCGCCTCATATCCGATGTGATCTGCAGCCTCACCTCTGTCATTATATTTAGCATACAATCCAGCCCCAGGATTCATTATGCATTCCCATCTACGGCTCCACGGGTGAATCTTACATCTCAATTAGCTTCTCTGTTCTGGACATAAAATGCACCGTTTGTGGCGAGAAACAGGAAACCCTAAGTTGCAGCTACGGCGCACGTGACAAGGACAACCAAAATCAGTGAGAATGTGTTTTTGTCTCTGTGCTGCAGGAACTCAAAAATACAACAACACAAAAACTGTCAAAAATTAGGAAAAATCAGTGTAAAGTTTTCATTAATTCGGCTGTGATTCTGAGATGCTCTGGTTTCCCTGAAGTGTCCGTGGTCAGAAGAAAACCCAGATGGACTGGAAGGGGGATGATTTTGGTGCTTTTAAAGAAGCCTGGTAACTGTGGGTGTCGTCAGGACAGCAGGGGATCCACGTCTCCTCCAAGAGCACCTTGATGGCAGCTGTTCAAGGAGGGAACGACTTTAGTCCGTCACACTCACAGCTTAATGCTGCCCACATCGTGTCAACATAATCTCAAATCCTTGCCCGGAGAGTTTGTCCTTAATCTCACATTTCCATATCTGTCATATGGGGCCCTGTGAATCAGTGAAAGCTGACTACACACACACACACACACACACACACACACACACACACACACACACACACACACACACACACACACACACACACACACTGAAAAATGTTTCCATCCCTCACCTGACTGGACAGGTGGAGGAAAATTATCTGAAGGTCAGCACCAAGCAAGTCAGGAACAAAGTTTTTATTTTTTTAACGAGGCATTCCTGCACATGTCATTACAGTTTCATCCCCCCAGATCTATTGGATTGTTTCTCCAAAGGTGATGAAAATTCCCTCAGTAATGTGCAAACATGCAACCAGAGCATGTCTGTGCCCACGTGGTTTCAAACCATTGTAACAACAGTCAGAACCACGGCATGAATAAAGGAAACAGCTGAAAAAGACAGCTGATTTTGATAAACAACAGCCCTGTTAATTCTAACAATGTCCTACAGTTTGATTCTGTTTCACTCTTACACCAGTATGGATTCAATTACCAGTGTGTCCATTTGGGCCATAGTTTGATGTGCAGAAAACAGCTTCGGATCTCTGTTAATCCTTTTTGGGGCCCATACCTGGGATGACCTGCCGCCTTATTAGAATTCTAACTGTTAGACTCAGTTAATTAGCTCTGCTTAGTATTGACAGAGTGAAAACTCCACATTGGCCATTTTCTCTTTTAGAAGTCAGTAATCCTGCTGCAAATTTGAGGAGAAAATCTACTTGACTAATATTTAATGACTTTTTAAAAATAGGCTGTAATGGAAAAAAGGTGACTAATCCATATACAATCAGGATTACTTTAGACGTATGAAAGAGATGCTGCGGTGTGAATCACTTCGGAGATAATGTGGTTGTTATGCTCCATATTCGCTACCCAGATCCAGGGATGCAGGATCAACGCCTGATGGAATATTCTGGGAATATGACCATTCTGTTTTTCAGGGTTTGGCTGGATTTGGAACTGGAGATACTGGGTAACATGTGAGACCAGTTATTGATTTGCATTGCCTGCATCTTTGTCCAGCCAAGAGCTACCAGAAGCAGATGTGCGGATACAAAAGAAAGAGAAGCTTTCTTGTGTTTGGCCATGGAGGCGCAGCCGAGCGCTCTCAGAGAGAATCCTGCTGTGGTTTTTGTCTCCTTCCTTTTGACTGCCAGCAGACTACACTGGTGACCTTCTGCTCCCTTGCACACAAAGTCCAAACTGCGACCTGCTTGAAATTCACTCCTCTGCATCTTTGGCGGTTTGAACGTACATTCTGCAGCCGTTGATTTGATTAGAGGAGTGCTGCAAACTGCTTCAGTAAGTACACAACACAGTCAGGGTCTGGACTGTTGACTTTCTTGTGATTTTACTGAACAGCGTACTCTGCAGTCAGCTGTCAAGACTGGCTTAAATCAAATCAAATGTTCTTTTTTCATACAGTTGAAACCCTGAAAGCAGCATGAAGAGCAAATGCGGTGCAGATTGTGCATGCTGTTTTATCCTCCTCATCCCAACTCATCAAACTCCGAAGCTCTGTGGGACCCTAACGCAGACACGTGGCACTATAGGTGCCCATTGAATTCACTTTTAAACTTTGAAAAACTGTTTCCTGGCTTTGTTTTAGTGCTGAATATGAGGGCACAAAAAGTCATTTCTCTTGTTTCAACTTATTTAATCTCTCTTTTTTTGGTTTCTACTGACCCAGGTCACATCTCTGCCTTTAAACTGAGCTGGTACCAGACACGACCAGAATCTTCATTTGCCTCCCCAGCCCTTGGCAAGTGTGCACCAACCTGTCACATTCACCTTCTCACACCAGATGGGCTGACACTCACCCCCAGCTCTGACTGCTAATCTGTGCTGATGGGACCTTTTAAACAATCTCTTCCACGTGAGAAGACGCGAGGAGCAGAATGTTTAGATGTGAATCTGACCTAATGACACAAGTATGAGGCCCTGAGCCTGAAGACATGACATCACTGATTTTCATCGCATGTCAGAGATACGCAGTAGCCCGTAGCCACAGCAAGGATCTGCCGTCCACATATTTTTTGCAGGCAAGAGCTTGCCAGTAATATAATATTGTGGACGCTTTGATGAGGTGAATGCAGTTATTGGGTGCGTGCTATTCCCCTGATTCCACGTTCACCAGACACAATAGGAGGTTAGTCTAACATCCTTTTCTCTGACAGCAGATTAAAAAAAATCATTTCCACATGCTGCAGCATTACAGTGGTGTTTACTTCAGCTCAAGCAGGAGGTTTTTTTCCCTTTTCTCCTGGACTTCAGCATTTTCAAGTGTCTCCATGGATGATGCTGGCATGTGCATGCCCCCCCCCTCCAGTTTCTGACTGTAGGATGTCAATAGCCAACCTGTAAATGACAGGCACAGAGGGAGTGTGTTCCGCAGTTTGTCTGGGTCTTAAAAAGGTCACACACCCCCACAAAGACAAAAGCAACAGGATGTAAAGGAAAGACCTTCTTTGTTATGTGCAAATGTTCTGAATTTTCCCTCTGTCCATCCATCCATCCATCCATCCATCCATCCATCAATTATTAACCATTGCTTGACCTAAAGGACACACACACCCTTCACTCACACATACCCAGAGAAATTTTTTTCTAGTGCCGATGCTGTAAAAAAAAAAACTTTCAGTGTTGAACTGGTTTCAACCCCCAGAAAACAGCGGCGTTCCCACAGAACAATGGTGTGTCCAGACGTAAAAGAGGAACAGTTTCAAGAGCGCGAGAGAGAGCATGCAAGGCTGCATTTCCACTGAGCAGTAACAGTTTGATACAGTGCAGACGGTTCCACACTGAACTAGACTAGAGGTCTTCTCTACACATGTGTGACTTGGTTTGCATGTCAGAACACTTCTAAAGTCAGTGGCGGTCACGAGTGCGCAGGGATTCACACAGTGACAGAAACCTACTTGGCCATCATCCCTCCATTCCTCCAGTGCCAGGCCTCAGCTCAGTGAAAGAAAACAGAAAAATGGCCTAGCCAGTGAGACAGGGAGATCAGATTTCCATTCCACGTTGGATCACTGGAGTGGAGTCTAAAACCACAAAGTGTGCTGGCACTGGACAAAGAGGCTGGATTCAATAAATATGTGGACTAAGCTCTCCTATTCAGACCCCGCAGTATTGGATTCCTTATTTAGGTCATTTAGACTGGGCAAAATTGATACAGTATGCAGCTCAAATCTATAGCTCGGTTTTTTTCCTTCTCTCCCTCGCTTGCTATGTCTTTGCCCTTCTAAATAAAAGAGGGATGAGAGCACAGCCAGCATGTGTGGGTGTACGACGATCGAGAGCGAGTGAAGCAGTAGCAAAAAGGGACATTTTTCTGTGTGCATGCCTGCAAATGTTTATATGTTTTGCCAAAAAAAGAGAGGTAAGAAATTAGAAACAGAGCATGAAAAGCAATAAAAGATAAAATGCATCAAAGAGATTGAGGAGATTAGTGGACTGGGGGTGAATGCATGCTAGAGGGAGATGGAGGTGGTATTTTGACATTTTATTAGTGCCTCAATGAGGTCGGCACTAGACAATGCTCTCCTGCTTCTTCACTTAGCCTGATCTTAATTGGCCATTAGATTGAAAAATAGTCTTCCCTTCTCCTCCCTTTTTGCTCTTCTCTTCTGCTGCTTGAGAGCTGATTAAACCTTTGATTTACAAATAAACACAAAGAAAATGATTAATGCTGTGGCAGGATCAGGCAAACCTGGCGGCATCTAGAAAGGAAAAATTGTGTCCTAAGCCTTGACTGTGGTTTAATAATTTAACTAAGAATATACTGCTTTTAGGACATTGTGTGATTTTGATAAACTGTCGAATTCACATAAAACTCATTCTGCAATATTCTATCAAAGATCTAGTTGTACGGAGCAGCTGGAATCGCAGCTGCGTTAGTAACTTAGAGGAACACGTGCGTTTTTCCAGTGATATTTATCACTGCTGTGGGTGTTAGTGAAGATTTGGAGGTGGTGAAACTCTAAAGACCGACCCAACACTTTCTCCATCCTGTGTCAAGCAGCCAGGATTAATAGGAGAAGAGAGACAATTCTGTAGTTTTCCTGCCTCCTTTGGGATGGTTTGTCTAAATTCGATCCAGCTACAGAGAAAATAATCAGTGAACAGGTAACAACTGTGTCTCCTGCCCCGATCAGCACATCTGGCCCTGCTCAGGCCACGCCCCCTTCTTAACCCTCCTGACTCTCTCTGACCAATCCCACATCCACTGATGGTCAGTTGTTATAAATAGAGCCCCAGTCGGGCCAGTCTTTGTGAGGCAGTTTCTCACTAAGGCAGCAACAGGTTTGGGGGTGTGTGGCTATTGGTTTTGCTCTTGCTCAAATGAGGTTTCCTGTGATGAAAACGAATCGATATAAGGTCTCTTTTGTCCTCGACTCCTCTTCAAGTGACTTGTCTCCCTGAAGGAATAAACAGTCACAAACAAATTAGACATAATGAGCCACCATGAACAGTTGCAGCACAAAAACTCATTGATCTGCATGCAGGTGGTGGAGGAAGCCTGAGCAGCTCTGGTATTTAGAACCTAAAGGTTCTTTAGGTTGAAGTTTGTCCAGATTTCACCATGCTCAAACAAGTCCTCCCCCTGTAGACGCTTCTTGTCAATTCTGTCTTGCATGTTTTACCCCCTGCAGAAGTTCGACTGGGCTCTAACAATAAATGAGACATTACTGACAACGAGAGCAACTCCGTCAGTGGCGGCGTTCGCCTCACAGTGAGATAGACCGGCATAATTAACTCACTAAATAGGCAATCACCAAGGCGGCGCCGACACAGGCAGGAAATGAATGTGTATTTTAGGAAACCTCCACAGAAAATGTCGGCCCAAATCCTCCCAATATAACGAGGTTGGAACCAGTAAAGGGGATAAAAACCAGTCCATGTGGGCTGGCTGGTCTTGGCTCGACCCAGAGGTCTCCAGCCTTTTCCCTCTCTGAATGGGGGTGGGATCTCACCCACTAGAACTGATCAGATTATTATTTAAATAGGTAAAGGATGAGCCGTCAGAGCTGTTTGTCAGGAAGAGCCTGAAAAAGTGTCGTCTGCTGATTTCATTTATCCCTGATTGAAGTTTAATGTGGAACAGATGCGCGCCTTGAGTTCCACTGACAGCTGCTTTAACATGTATTGATAACGTGTTCAATTTTGGCCAAAACTAACTTTCAGGGAAGAAATCTTTGTCGGCTGCATTAACAAAAGAATTGTTATTCATCACGTGCAGTCAACGACATCAACTACAAGCGGGGCTTAATTACTTTGGCTGAAATATTAATCTATCAAATACAGACTCAATATCTGCCTTGAACAGACATTTAAGTGCAAACAATTTAATGACTGTATCTCAACAGAAGGCAAATTTGCATACTGTAATATACATTATTACTTAGCAACTATTAATTGGCGTCTCTCCAGAGCAGACAAATTTGTCAGTGTGGGCGGTCTGCTGAATGGAGCTCATTTAAATCCGCGAGAGACTCATCAAATTTGGCAGGAACACATAATTCTCTAAATGGTTATTGATCTCCCTGAAGCTGTATCAGCAAGAAAATACCTTTCATTTCATAGTGGCGATGCTGATAAAGTTTTATTTTGTCTCTGGAGCTGCTGACACAAGGCAGAAACAAACCTACATGTTGAGCGTGAAGAGTTACAATAAATGAGCGCCAGTGGCGGTCCGTGGTTTCCTTGAAATCTGTGAAAATTTGACAAGCAGCAAAAATGGTTTCTGCTCACGCCACCAGCATTTCTGTTCCTGTGGGATGTGTTGTGGGCGCTCTGTGGAGCGATGGGACACGTTTTCATACATGCGTCATGTGTGAAGGTGCCTCCTGCTTTGATAGCAGCAAGTATTAAACCCGTCAATTCCTCAGGTTTGCGTTGTGAATATAAGTCGGTTTATTTCCCGTCCAGAACAAAAACAAAGATTAAAATCTCCTCCGTTTAGCGCTACAGAAGACGAAAACGTTTTAGGCTGTAATGCAAATTGAATCAGATTAACTGCATGAGGTAGAAACAGGAACAAAGATGGTTTAAATTGTCTCTAAATGGCATCATGTCTCAGAAGGTAAATTTTATGAACAAAATTTGTCAAAACTGTTGAATTTGGTCTTTATTGGAGAGACTGTCCTCCAATATCAGCCCCTAACAAAGTTTATTCCTGTAACATTCGCTGAAGAAGGGCAGGTTATTGCGTGTGTGTGAGCGAGATACAGTTATTATTGAGAAGATCCTTTCTGAGAAGGAAAGGCCAGACCCCGCAATGGTTTAATCAATAGAGGAATGTTCTCTGTAATGAAGTATGTCAGCTTCTTAACAGGACTAAAACCTTTGCGGAGTCAATGAGAGGGGAGGGTTTAACCTGAGTCCCATCTGAATAATCACAGTGCTTTATTGACTGGCCATGAGAGGAGGAGAATGCCAGCGCAGTCAATCACACAAACGAAGGTTCATGGGCTTCCAGTCCAGCTTGCACCTCAGTAAACACATACAAAAGAATACGAGCAAGAAGTCACACACTCTCGATAAACCAACTTGAATTTATATTGCGGTTGTTTTTTTAGCTGGGCAAAAGGGTTTTTCCACCACTTCAACACCACACATTCATGCTTGTGAGTCTGCTCTTCCTGTTTGCAGGAAGTAAAGGGAAAGCTGACAATTAGGTATTGTGTGAATGTATGGCTACTATAATCTGTAGAACACAAACCCTGTCCCTCAACCATCCGGATGCTACCCTGCTAAAATTCAAGCTGCATAGACTGACGTGCTGGCTCAGGAGAAGCCCTCCAACACGGCTGCCAGAGCGGGTGTTAGGCGCCATCAAAGCTTTAATGTTTAATCCAGAAGCGTATATTCCCCTAAACAAACATATAGCAAAGCTCGCGAACAGCGAATAATAACAGCAGCTCATCTGCATATGAAAACATCGGTTCTCACTTTCCCTGCGTGCATCACACACGCACGCGGTTGCGGGTCCTCTCTCATCTCCTTCTGCTCAGAAAGGCTGGTCATCACTCTCTCCGTCTTCACTCATCTTTCACCGCCGCTCTCATTGGACTCATCGCTCTGCATTCTCCGCAGACAAAGAGCAACAGCAGGATGACGATCACATTAGAGCGCGCAATCTATTTATGGTTTTGCTTCATATTTCAACTCAACCCTCACGTGCGTGCACATGTGCACACGAACCTTTCTCCCTCTCCTTTCTCTCCTGCTCGGTGATAATTTAAATGCGGGGATTTTAGTGGTAATGGGTTTTTAATGAAAAATGAATTATTTACCCTGGCTGGAGGAGAGGAGGGAGAAACTGATGCCATATCAAAGCTGCGATCATGTTAAGTTGATTAGAGTTTACTTGAGATAAGGGGACTACTTATCTTGTAAGAAATGCAACCGAAAACCGCTTTTGTGAAGTTCGTTTTGGACACATTTTGCCAGAGCTGAACAGAAGTCAGGCATATGATTGACGGCTTCAGTTTGACGCTCACAGCCAGGAGACGCCAGCATGTGTTCACCTCGGAGCAGCCCATCATGTCAACATAAAATCAGCCATTAACAACAACTAACAGACATTTAGGTATCAAAAAGGATTTCTTCTTCGCAGAGGGTGTCTTTGCTTGAGCAAACAAGAGTTTCATCTCTTCCTATAGATCAGCACCACTGCTGGCATTTTGATGGTTTTGATGAGGAGCTATAAAGAGTTTTTATGCTATTTACGTGAGCCAGTCAACCCTGTCTTCAGGTGTTTAAGCTCTCGGCCTGACAGTGTCTTGTCCCAAACAAGGGAAAGTCATCTGTGTTTTTGTTCTGCCTTTGTGGGACCTGAAGTTCCTTCTACTGTTGTAACATCTTCCTTCTCTGCTGGTGGTATTTGGTTGAGCGTCCTCCTAAAGTGCTCGTGGCTGTGTACAGACCTGTGGGTGATGGGGAGACCAACAATTCCCTACAGAATGCCAGTGATAATGGTAATGGTAACAGCAGAGAGTAATGAAGGAATTGATCTCCACTCAGCAGAAATCGCTTGACATTTCAACTAAAGCCTTCAGCATCTAACCTCCCCCTTCTCACCGCCACCCTTCTCCTCCCATTTAAATACCTCTTTTCCTTTCTCATCCTATCTTTGACCTGTCAACATTTGAATTCACTCCACTTTTCCTTCATGCCTTCAACGCTTTCCTCGCTTTATCTTGTTACACTGAAACTTTAATCACTTTTTCTCCAAATGCCTTGTGTGATCATTTTGTCTATGCTCAACCTGCTACTGCTTTTCTATTCAACCTCTCTCTCTCTTATACACACTTACGCACACACTTACACACACACACCTCCAGCCTTTGGTCCCATGGGTCAGCCCATATTAGCTTACTTGTTAATACTGAGTTGGCTAAGAATCAATACTTAATCAACAAGTAATGGGATTCCTCACTCATCTCATATGATCTTTCAATAAAGACTTGAATCTGTCTCGCCCAGACGTCCACGCCACCCCTCCCTCCTGACTGGGGCACAGGGGAGAATGTCTCGTTCTCACCAGGAGTTGGAGGAGGTGAAACACATGCTGCAGGTGTGACTCAAATATCTGAGGCCGCTGCCTGTGTCTTTACTCGGAAAAAAGGAAGAACTTTTACCTGAAAGTGTGACCTGAAACACACACACCAACACTACAAGGTAATGGCTTCTCCTGTTAACATCTATCAATCTGCACTAAGAAATGTTCTAGTTGTAGCCTGGCAGACTGAGAAGAAGAGAAGATGGCAATGTTGCTACTAACAGCATGGCCAACAGTCTGATGTCTTTAGGAACATACAGAGTATTCAACAGGTCTGAATCTCTCTGCTAAAGCTGACTCTGAAAGATCAGCAACCAGAGCAGCCCCAGCCTGAAGGTATTGTGGCAAATGATAACTTGCATGGATGATGGCTAAAAACAGCCTCGTCTTCACAGGTGGCCAATGAAACAGTTTACAGAGGATCAGAGAGAAACATGCTGACACTTGACTGATGGGTGAGCAGAGAACCATGCGCCTTCTGTCCCTCATTTAATATCCCTCTGCAAGGGTCTGCCCTAACAGTCCAACAGACAGGTAGAAATTATTACAATTATTACATGCGCAGTTCCTCCTGCACACACTCCTGCTCCTGCTGCTGCTGCTGCACACCATGCAGAAACTAGCATGCTGCTACTTACACACAACTAAACCCAGCAGTCTGCAACGCTCCACATCATCATTGAGTTCATCGTCATCAAGACTCTCCTGGAGCCTCAATCAAGGTTGTGCAAGTACTGAAAACAGTACTTGATGGCTGATAAATCAGACGGAGTAACTTGGCTTTTTATGATAACGCAGTTTAATTACTTCTACATGGAAACATGTCAGGCTGCAGCTCAGGCTACCGAAGTTCTCCTCCTTTTACGCTTCGGGTGGTGGTGCTGTAGCATCCAGGAGAGTTTCTTATTGAGTTTCTCTGCTTAAGCTCATCAGCTCAGTGTAAAAAAATGTAAATGCACTGTATGAAAAAAAAAAAAAAAAAAAAAACAAATTCCCAAGGAGCTGTGTCGCTGTATTAAGCCGAGCAGCCTGCGACATGGGCGAAGTGTGATAAATCCCAGCAGAGTCGCATGCTAAACAGCTTCAACCTGGCTGCAACCAGCCAGCTCCCTGTAAACAGGCTTTGTGTCACCATTGTCATATCTCAGCATCATTAATAAACATGAGAGTCTGAGGCCTTTAAGATGGGGGGGCGGGGGGAGTAACAGACAGTTACTCCTCTGTTATTATCTCTCTCTCCTTCTGTCCCTCCTCCTTTCTCACATTTTAGCTCTGTTTAATATCTCCTCTTTCTGACTACTTTTCTTCCATCCTTATTCCCTCCACATTTATCTGTCCCCTCTCCTCTTTCTTTTGAGTAAATTAAGCAAATCATGTAGCTTTTATTTTCTGGTCAAATCAGTCCTTCATCAACGTCTCTCGTTTTTTAAATGTCTGAATCCAACAATTCTACACACCCATAAAAGAAGATGTGCTGGAACATGTAAAATCAGCAACATTGTGTGTGTGTGTGTGTGTGTGTGTGTGTGTGTGTGTGTGTTGGGGGATGCCCACTGCAGTCCATCTGTGCATGCATAAATGCATCCATACATGTGAGGCTGCATTTGTTTATATCCACTCCTACCAGCAGCCACAGTCTGTTACATAACTCTGAATACTGTCAGGAAGAGACACTCGCTGTTGCAGAGCGCTCTCTTTCACTCTCTCTCTCACACACACACACACACACACCCTGTCAGACTGATTTATACCAGCTGTGCTTCCTTATCTTTCCTTCTCCTTCCCTCCGCTCTTTCTTCCTGTCCGTTGCCTGTTGATGCTGCGGTCAGGTGCAGGCGTTTGTGGTTCTGCCAGTCGTTTTGTCCACATCTGTGTTTGAGAAAGCTCTGTGTGCATGTGTGTATGTGTCCACGTTGGTGTGTGTGTGTGTGTGTGTGTGTGTGCACGTGATAGCCTCGTAACCTTCACTGTCCCTCTTCTGTTATGATCTCTTTGTCTAGGTGATTTACGGTGACCTGTGACAGGACCAAACGTGTACTCCAACAAGCACACACACACACACACACACACACACACACACACACACACACACACTGTTTTTACAGTTATGAGGCAGTTGTAAACCCCTATGTACCTATCCTCTTGTACCTCCCCCTCGTATTTCTTATTTTTATGTGTTTTATATGTGGTTTACTGTTATTTTTACACATATAAGGAATTTCAGGATGCTCTAAATTAAAATCACACAATCAAATATAATTCATCTCTGAGGATCGACAGTCCTGTCGTCGACTGAAGAACGGTTTAAATCAATCTGATAAAGAGCTGCTTTAATGTGTCCTTGCTCTGATATCTGCTCGCCTCCCTCGCTCTGCGCGTCTGTGCGCGTCGAGCCTTCACTGTTGTGACACGCTGCAGTTACCACAGAGCCGCCGTCGCACCAGCAGTTATATATAATCTGTAGAGCCTCTTGATCGGCGTCCTCTGCCTCGCGTCCCTCCTCGTGTGTAATGCTTATGTTATGGAGAGGCTCTGCACATTCTGAGGTTATAGCGTGAGCCGTTTACACGCGTGTTCCTCCATGAATGATTGATGCTTGTTTACATGCACGGAGAGCGATGACACGCCGGCAGGCTACACATTTTGACAGCTGCCGAAATCGACCGCTTTTCTGTTGAACGGCATCTTTTACATTTGGATCATAATAAATCAGTCATGTTTTACATCACTGGTGTTGATTCAAACTTGGTAACAAAGCTCCTTGTGCAAAAGACAGAATAAAGTAAAATATTAGAGTACAAATAAAATAGATTTTTTTTTTTTGTAATAAATCTGGTGTTTAATTTGTGCTTCATGTGCTTGTTTGGAGTCACACAGTTAGAAAAATGCCTTTCTTATTTACAAAACGCTGTTCAGAGGGGACAGGCTTTAAAGGGGTCTCACAAAAAAAGGCGAAAATCTATATGCATTTTGTCTTTGTCCTCGTCCTCGATGGATTTTCTGAGTAATCAGTTCATTGTTTTCCCCTTAAAAATCTTTTCTAAAACTTTGTAAATGTCTCCAAAACAGCCAATATTGATAAACAGAGCTTTGGGTATCAGGACCTATTTCATGGATCAGCACAGATTTTTAACAGTGCAGAGGCAAGGAAAAGAAAGCTGTAGAAAAGTGTGTTTTTGCAGCACGTTTCAGATCACAGACAGCAGGAATGTTCACCCTTTCTTCTGTTAAAAATTCACCTTCAGCTGGATGAACTCGGTGTTTCGAATTGTGACATGAAATCAGAGATGCAGGCAGTCTGTCTCCACTTTACGCTCTGCAGCCGTAACCCTCCGCTCATGCCCGGGTCTACCTTCCTATCAGTGCTCCTGATCCGTGCACTGTTTGTGTACCATCTGTTATAATCAGCCATGAATATTGTAGTGCCCCCCCACGCTTTCAACTACTTTTAGACCCCGCCAAGGCTGACATGCGTGAGAGAAGTCATGTGTGCCAGAGATGCACTCCGCGCACGTTTACAGTTGGCCCATTGATTTATAATTAACGCAAAGTTGCTGCTCCAGCGCGCGCGCACACACGCACGCACGCACACACACACACACACACACACACACACACACACACACACACACACACACACAGCTGGCCCCCTCTCTCGGGTCACAGTAGTGAGTATTGTGTGTGTGAGTGTGTGTTTATGTCATTTCCGTCAGTGGGGTTTTCCCTCATTTCTGGGGTGGGGTCATTTGTGTGTATTTGTATGCATTTGTATGGAGTAACCCTGGTAACCTGTTTAAAGACTGCAGACCACTGTAAGTCGGTATTTAAACATATAATTGTATCGACATGCCTTTACCTTGAATAAATCTTTACTTTCTGTAAATTCATGTCTGGTGTAGACATGAAAGGGAAAGTCAGAATGTCTGTTTCACCTGTGATAGTCCTGTTTCTCTCTTTTCATCCGTCACTGTTTGACTGCAGAGAAAAAAGGTAGAATAAAAAGAAAAATGCTTGATGCAACAGGAACTAAACCCAGATCCTCAAATAAGGAGAACTGTGAGTTTGATGGTCCCAGTGAGTCATCTGGTTGCAGCATTCTGGATTTCATGTGAGCTATCAGTGACAGACAGAACCAGATAGCAGAAAAGGAATTAGAGTGTGAATCATGGATCCAAATCCACGGTGGAGGTGGTCTGTATCAGCGTCTGCAGATGACAAACAGAAAGCATATGCAGCCATACTGCATATCCAACCTGCAGACTTCCTGAGATCTGATCAAACAAACTCAGGAATTCTCCAATGCTTCGACGGTGGAGGCGGTGGAGGTGAGAACATCTCAGAGGGGTCCAAAGAAGAGCAGAGGAGGCTTTCAGACTTGCACACGCTTTGTAAGGGGAGAACTACGGGAGTGAAACAGGAGGAAGGATCCTGCGTGGTACCCTGCAGCTCCACTGGAGTGGCAAACTGTGTTTAGTGGTATCAAAATAACTCTCTTGTAGCCTCTCTATACACCCGTTTACGGCCCGCTATAACCACTTAATCCTCCTCAGCCCCCAGCCTCACCTCTCTGCTCTCCACTCCCCCGCTTGCCCTTACCTCATCGCATCTGGCCTACTTCTTTCTCTCTGCTAATCTCTCTGCTCCACAACTTTCCCCGGTCCACTCTCTCTGACCTGTCATCTCACCGGCGGATCTCATCTGCTGCATCTCAGAAGGTCAACACTGCACTTGCCACTCTTGCTTTTTCATGGGCGAGGGGCCCTCTTCCTTCTATTCGTCGGTCTGGCTGTGTGATGTGACAGCCCCGGATTGGGGGGGGGGGGGTCGCATTCAGTCAAGACACGGGGTCATACTGGTGGGGGCAGGTCTGGATCTCACAGGCTGATCGGTCACGGTCAGCCAAAACACATTTCAAAGGACTTTTGATCCACAGCAACATCTCCTCTGAAAACAAATTAAGACATATAACTAAGGCCCCCGGGTGTCTGTGCAAATGTTGACGGGGTCAGACTGAGTCTTTCTGAGAGAGAGGCACAGCTAGAAGAGCATGTCTGAGAGACAAGAAGGGGTTATGCTTCCTGCTTCCTGTCTTTGAGAGCCACACAGAACTTATTAAACCCTCCGAAATACAGCCAAATGGAATAACCCTTACCAAAAATGTGCAGATTTAAAGAATGCAGGAACACTCCTCTGCAGTGGGATGAGTCTGATCACCTACTGGATCAATTCTGATGGAGGTCAGAGGGACACATCCTCAGCAAGAACAGTGCAAACTTCTCATCTTATTAGCAAACAGATGGACTCAGCATCCAGTGGCGGGCCGTCAGGGCCAGCAAGGCCTTCTCTGCTGGCAAACATACTCAGAAAAGTTTTTTTTTTTTGTAAATACGTAAATAAAATTATTCTTCATAGTCGCTCTATTCATGTCGTATTATATCCACTTGGCGGTGCTGTTTTCAGTGTTGTATATTGTGGTAGAGTTTTTATCCAATCATATTTCAGCTAGTTTGTGCTGTCAGGTTCTCTGAAATCTGCCTAGGGCCTTCAGAATCAACAGAGCAGGCTGTAAGTGAACGGAAACAGTCAGTTGCAATAGCCAATCAGATCTCCAGAGTGGACACCAAGGCAAGTTGGAAGGTCTTCCGCTGAACTGTACAGGACTGAACTGTACGTGGCCTGTGATTGGGTAAGCACACTCGTGAGAGCCAGGGCTTGGTACTAACTCTGAGCTAATCTTGGAGATCCAGCTACCGACAGCTGTCGCCGTATTTTTTTAACCCAAGATGGCTGAAGGAGAAGAAGAGATAGATTTGGTTGCGGATATATTAGCCACGCCATTTTCAATACGGACCTTTCATGATAAGCTGGATCTTGTGAGAAGAGCTAGCTAGGCTCCGCTAGCTCTAGGCTCCGCTAGCGGCTAGCTTTGTTTTCAAATAAGCTGCGGAGGAGATCGTGTTGGTGAGTGCAAGCATTTTATTTTTATTTGTAAAATGTATTTTGTCATTGTATTTCGTTAGTATTAAATCAGTGGTAACGAAATAAGTAGACAAAATACTAAATACTAAATCTAAACTTCTCATCATCTGCAATGTATAATGTAAATAACGTTACGTAGCGCATTGGCGAAGCTGTGACTGAAATCACTTAAGTCACAACGAGATGTTCAATTGTTTTGCTGTTGCATATTCTAAAAAATAAATGCAAATTATCTGTTTACTTTTATTTTCAATGAATTGTTTGCGTTGTTATCGTCTCGTTGGTGTCTTAGATGTAAACGGCGACAATGCGCAGTTTATTGGACAAACTTGTTAAGCTCACATAGTTTTGTTGACTAATCTCCTAAAATCTTAAAAATGTTTTATCTTTGAGTTTTGACAGTATCTGTAATCGTAGTTTCCTACTTTTAATTGTGAATGTGAGGCTATTGATTTTAAATGCTCCGGAAATTTAGTGACGCTGACTAGCCTATACTAAGGTATGTGTAAGTGTGATTCTGTATGGATTCTCGAGCTGTGGTATTATACTGATGGTATTATGGGGTGCATTAAGTATGACGTCACTGAAGGCCTAGTCGTGAAATGCACGGCCTGCCACTGTTAGCATCTCCCTGTGTACTGCTGTACTTTCTTTGATCAGCCCTCTCTCAGTCCTCCATCACGTATACACGTCTGTGATGTATATGTTAAACAAAAAGTGCACTGGAGAACCCTCTGTGAGTTGTTGAACAGGACATGTGAGCCTTTGGCTCAGCAAAAGCTTACTTAGCTGATGTAGAACTACGAGTGCGTCCTTATGTAGCTTTAAGGGGTACTTTTATGTTATTGTGTGTGTTCACAGTATCAAATAAGACACATTTAGCATGCATCATTTCAAAGCCTGCCGTGGCCGTCTGCAGATTAGAATGTGTGTACGGGCGTAAATCTTTGTGAAGGAAGTCCAGCAGGACCGCTGCATTAAGAGATGCTGTTCTTCACAAAGGTTGGTACAGCAGCTATGCAAAAAACACTCTCCAGTGTTTACACGATGTGTTGCATATTTTAAGGTTGTCCATGTACGCCTTTGTGTCTGCATGCGTGCGTGCGTGTTTGTGTATGTGTGCGCATGTGGCTTGAGGCTTAAAAGGGCCCTGGTGTACTTAAAGGTTCATTACAGGTCTCAGGCTAATCCACAGTGATAGCTAAAGTGCTCTGTGTGGACCACAGGAGAGAGAGTGTGTGAATGTGTGCGTGCGTGCGTGTGTGTGTGTGTGGATGGGCAGCCCATGGAAGACATCCTACAATGTGGCCACCGTGCACATTACACAGCATAAATTTTGCATTGGGTCTCAACTCGCCCAGTCTTTAAAAGTACAAAGGAAGGAGTGATTAAGGCAGCGAAAAGAGAGTTCACGGCAGGACGGCACGACTGGACGGAGGAAGCTGGCAAAATAAGAGAATCTGTTTATATAAAAAAAATGAAAGAAAAGAGTGCAAAAGAAGTCTGAGAGGATTGGGATCAGCTGGTAAAAGATAAAGGTGGGGGAGGAGGTGGGGTCAGGAGTTTGTTTGCTGCTGTTTATTATGCAGATCCTCCTGCTGCTTCCTCTCCCTTCTGCTCCTATTATTTGACGTAATGTGCGCCTAACGTCCCTGTAAACACACAGGCATAATTCACATGTTTACATATATTTACATTTTCTTGTAGGGGCTGTTTTTTTTTTTTTTTTTGGTTGTAATCCTGCACTGGTGAGATGGACGTGATTAGAAAATCAGGGCACAGAGGATCACAAACATATCCGAGCCCAGAAATCAGCTGTCAGTCACCAGTTTTAATCAGTGCTTTCATTAAAGCAAATCTCCCGAAAAACTGTACAGCAACCTGAATATACAATAACTCAGTCAAGTAAAACAGTCAGTCATTGTTTGTTTTTGGAAAAAAAAAAAAAAAGATACAATCTCATTATAAAACCAGAAGTATTGGGATCTAAAAGATGAAAACAGGGTTGGGGTTAGGCTAATGGGCCCCGCAGGTGCACGATGTCAGGGTGGGACTCACAGGTGGAACATATGATGCTAATCACAGAGTGACCTGCTGTACGTTTGCCCACAACACAGGTTTGAACTGCAGAGTTTGGTTCTGAGCAGCATTTAGGTGAAAAGGCAGATTTTTAAAAATATTTTCAGAAGTATGATTTATGCCATTTTCTGCTTAACTGGATTAGTCATTTGCCATGCATACTCAGATTGAGGTCAATAATGTATCTCTGACTGCCTGTTATTGCTGAACTAATGCAATGACGCGTGTAAATGTGCATGTGTATGCCGGACTATGTAAAGGGACACGCAGACACTGCATGCATGCATGCATGCATGCATGCGTGCGTGTGTGCATGCGCTCAGCGGCTCAGTTGTGCAGGCTGCAGCACTGCCAGAGACCTATTTAAATTCTTAACTAGCTGTCCATGATTTATTAATCTGTGTTTGAAATAACAATTACCGTGTCAGAAGGGATCAGGCCAAAGCCTTAATTGCAATGGAAAACACACTTAATGTGGAACTTTGCCCTGACCAGAGTACATTCATGGCATCCCCAACAGGCACCTCTTTCTGCATCCGTGACTGTGCATTATACAGCGCGGCATACGTAAATCTGAGCATGAATGTCAATGCTGCTCCGCCATCAAGTTGTGTGACTAATATATGTTGCCATATGTGCATTATTCAGTGGGTCCATTCGAGTGTGAACGATAGCCTCCTCGTTCAAACACACTGTCTGCCTCGGATTCTTCTCCTTTGGTTTAAATATGTAAAACGTAGCTTTTTAACCCTCCATATCTATTAAGTGTAACCCTTTAATGCTTGTGTTCGACACAGCACCGAAGCGATGACTGCAGTATGCAGATGACTGATTTCTGTTTTTTTAAAAGTCGTTTCCGTAGACTGGGGATGAAAAAACTGGAACTGACCACACGGTCATGAAAGTGCTCTTTTCTTTGATCAGGCCGACCTTGTGCAGACTGAATTAGATCCTCCTGTGAATGCACACCCACATCTGCAGTTCTTGAATGTGACGGGAACTGGAGTTTTATGAAAAACAGGGTGATGTGGAGACTTTTTATGTAAATCGTACATTGAGTACACCACTGCTGAGCCACTATTGTTCCTCTGTGAAGGATAAGACACTTGTTTAAATGGTAAAACATGCAGTTTATTCAACATTTCTGGTTGTGGTTACGTCTGATTTTTATGTTTTTGTATGTGGGCCATGGCAGTGACTCCACACTGAATAAACAGCAGCTGAAGTTAGCTGCGTTGGACCTAGCAAGCTAAGCAACCATCCCCTTCCTAGATTAAGAGCTTGAACAAGATGAGTTTTGTCAAGAAAATATGCAGTCATTATGAGCTTGGACTAGAATAATGTCTCTCCAGAACAATCTCCAGTTTCCTCAGGACAGAACTGTGCTGAATCTGCTGTGTTTTCCTGATGTTCTCATGATCAGCACATGAAAAACAAAGTTCTTGTCATGCAGTTTCCGGACCAAAATCCTCACATAATGTCATCTTTAAGAGGATTGGCCGCGATCATTTATCAGCTCTTTAACAACTCTTTGCTTGTGCAGCCTTGGAGCATGGTTGCTAATGGCATCTGTAATGAGGCTGACCTGTGAGCCTTATCTAATTTGGAGAGATTGTTAAGTGGCTGAATGATTATAATGGTAATCTTTAAAAGCCACGTAAAACCTGAAGAAAGTTGGTGAAAGTGATGTGAGAGCAGGGGGTAGAGAGTCGCAGAGCTTTTAAAGAGTTGGAGGAGAGAAGCTGCGGTGACTTTTCAATGACTTGCTTATGATGTGTCACAGGTTTGTATCATCCTACCTCTGTCAACGAGGGCGCAGAGAGGAATGTTTCCACTTGCAAAGAGTGCGTCTCTATGGCTGCTTGCTTTTTCTGTCACTCACCCACTTCAGCGCACACACCCAGGAATGCTCAAATACCCCCTTTTCCTTTTCTCATAACTCCCTTTTCTGTTTCTCTGTCTTTATTTCTGAAGGAATTCTCCATCCATCTAATTCCCCTCCTGGTTCTTTTATATTGAGGCTGGGCCCCGCTCATATTCCATGTCAAAGGCTTTCCATTTTATTGAACATCAAATCCTCTGTGTCTCGCCTGGCGCTCTCTTCTCCCTGCTCGGCACCATGCATATTCAGGAGCCGACGGCCGCGCTATAAGGCTGACTAGCCCTCCACAATCCGCGATTGGAGGCATTAGCGTTGCAATAACACTACATGAATAGCCGCCTGCTCTATATTTAGGTGTTAAGTCGACCATGCGGCTGCAAAGATTGGGGCTGCTCGATGGAAGCGTGTGGGGAAAAGCAGACAGACGCTCTTCTTTCTCCCGAAATTCTCTCTGTTTTTTTTTCTTTTTATTCTTTATTCTCTGTTTCTGAAGGCCTCTCCTCTCGGCTCTGGAGGCAACGCTTAGTGTCCAAAAGTTACTGCAAAGCTCGGAATGTTTTGCTGTAAGGAGCCACCCCACTGTGACACTTTGCATACTGATTCGAGCTCTGCCGCCGACTTGAAGGGAGGAAAGAGAAGAAAGACCTGACTGCTGTGAATTGGGCCCTAATGTGCTTGACTCAGTCTGTCAAAAATAAAAGCCGTCGTAGTGATAAGTTAAAAATAAAAAAAAGACGACTCTTTTCTCGACTCCTTACTTTACTTCAGTCATTTATTCTACATTTACATTTGCGACGTTGCTCCTAAACAACCCAGGTGTTGTATTTCTCAGACAATATTTGTACAGAATGGAACATTTGCTGTTCTCTTGACCTCTTGACTCCTTTAATAAACTCAAACCCAGCAGAAGGAGAGACTTTCCCCCTTTTCCCTCCTGGAAATGAAAGTCTCTGGACAGGAGAATGAATGAGAAAGAAAGTGAAACCCCACCCCACAGCCCACTCTCTCCATTCATGTTTAAGTCTAAATCAAAGTTTCATTACAAGACCACAAGTTGTGAGACAGAGAGAAAAATGGAGAGGGAAAGAAGGAAGGATAAAGTGAATTTAGGTTATTTAAGAAAAGGACAATAAAGTGCAGGGTGGGTGCAAAGGTGTACAGGACATGTTTTTTAACAGGTTTTTAAACTACACTGCAGCTCTCTCTTTCTCTGCCTCCCTCTCCCTCCCTCCCTCCCTTTATATGTGTTGTGAGGTTAAGATGGCATCCACCAACCTGGCATGCCTTTTTAATTCTGTTGAGTAAATAATGCATCCGCCACATTCCATAATTTATGTAAGTGGACATGCAATCAGTTCAGATTAGCGTGCACGGCAGCCCCGTGTGCATGTGTGTTTCTATGTGCAGTTAGGGATAGCTGGAACATGACAGGTCACTGACTTTCTCCCAGCTCTTTCCTGGGGTCTCTCTTGGCCTCTCTGCTGTTTTTTTTTTTTTTTTTTTTTTTTTTTTTTAACTTAAGTGGCTCTCTGCTGCTTCATCGTGCCAGTTTTGACTGCTGTTAAAGGATCTTTTCAATGTCAGAATCAGGAAAAATTCAGGCTTCAGAGCAATGCAAACATGGAAAAATGCCATTTTCCTGAATAGTACCAGGTCCAGTTCGTCACCTTTTGTAAATTATCGCAGCTTCTCTGTAATTCTGAATGGATGCCTATTAGGGATGGTGTGTGTTTCAGAGGTATTAACAGGAAGAGGACTTCAGACTGAAATATTTATAATGTGAAATAATATTTCAGAATTCTCAGAAATGCACAAACACAAAGTTAAAGCCAAATCTGTGTTTATGTAATGCAGTTTTGTAATACTGATGAACAAATTACATCAAAATAGGAGTCTCAGCTACATGCCTTAATTACACCAAGAAAACGCTGGAATGAGGATTTATCCGGTCCAAGCTTCTCTGAAAAGCTGTCAGCCATCCAGCAAACATCAGAGACTTTCACACTTCAAGCCACTGAAACGGTTCCAAAGCAGCACCACCCACTTCATGTCCACTTTTATTCCCAACATCAGCTCCAACTGCTCCTCTCTCGTCGTCTCCGGCTGCAGGGTCATTCCACAGATCGCTCTTCACCAGGCATTTGATTTAATCCAGACCAAATGCTAATAGGGGCTGTTTGCTTGCTGGCCATCTGCCTGGGCTTTCGGTCAACTGTGGCAAGCTGTGCCGAGCTGTGCGGTGCCGGGCTTCCCTGCCAACGTCTCGGCTGCCCAGAGACCACTTCACAACCAGAGGACACTTCATGGCCAATCGTCGCCAATCAGCACTCACTGTGAACAGACTCCGCGGTGGGCAATGCGATCAAATTGATCTTTTTATGAATTATAGGGCAGTTGGTCCACACTCTCCCTCTCACATTACTAAAATCTATATCAGAGGCTTTTGAAAACTGTTGGCTGTTGAAGCAGTTCAGTTTTAACATTTTCTTTAAAGCTGCGAACGCTGTAACACTGCAGCAGGAGTACCATCACAGGCAGTATCCCAGCTTTCTTTTACAGCCGCTGATTAAAACAATCATGTTTCAGCAACTACTCGTGCTGGCGTGTATTTAACGACACTGTGCTGACTGTACAGCTGATTAGCGTCCAACGGTAGCTGTCCTGACAGTTCGTGATGTAGATGAACGAAAAGGTCACGATAACTTTATATGGGACGTGTGAGGTTGGGGAAATGTTGCTTTAGGTGAGCGAATTCAGCTTCCTCACATCTCAAGACAGAATCAGACATTTGCGGGTCTGAATGCGGGTTTGAATATTAGTTTGCACATGTTATATTTGATATTAGCAGAATTACCCGCAGCCTCAGCATCTGCTCCAGGAGCTTCAGCCTCTGGTCTTCAGAATTGTTATTGATGCTTTATAAGTAAAATCCAATCGGGCTGAACCTGCTGAATAGACGTGCAGGGAGAATCTATTAAGTGTCAGAGGAGCAGATCCAATTGCAGTGACTGTAGTATTTTGCAATATAGATATTACATATTACATTACAGGGTTAGGGTTAGGGTTAGCTCCGTCATCTGTCGACTGTATCTCAAACGTTACTTCATGTCAAACTCTGCTCAAAACTCTTTCTGTCAAACTCATGAGGTGCTTTAAATGGAGAGCGTGACGAGTCTCCAGCGTTATTTGATTTATAGAAACTTTTTTCATTCATAAAAATGACAAATGAAAAAGTGTAAAGCTTCCTTCACCCATGACTGTTGGACACATGCAGGAAGTGTCCTTCGATCTGAAGTGATGTTTTTTCTTTAGCTTATCAGCTTTTTCTCCGACCTGACGATGCTGCCGCCATCCACTCAGCAATGTTTTACTTAAAAAAAAAAAAAAAAAAAAAAAAAAAAAAGTCTTTTTGCTCTGAAAATAGATCTCCAACTGGTCTTGTTTCATTCAATATGCAGAACTCTCTAAGCCCATCCTCAGAGAGATGGAGAACTGTGCATCTTTTGTGTTTGTTATATTGGGTGGGTGTGTGGGGGTGTGTGGAAGCGATTCACCAGATTTCCACGCTCACATTGGCCCGTCTTCCTTTTTTTTTTTCCCCTTGCTGAGATCTGTGTCTCAACCTTGTCCTCATTATCCATTCTTATCCAGAGTAATGGTGCAGGGGTTGTTAAATATCCTTAGCCCAAGAACCAAATTCAGAAAATAAAGCCTTTCTCCATGACCAGGCCTAATGACTGCCAGTACATCTCATTGTGCCGGCACCGGGATTCAGTCTCCGTGACTGTTTCGGGTCCTGACCCAGAGGATTGTTAAGGAAGAACTTTTTTTAAGACACATAATCACGATCCACGTGTGGGCATGTAGCTTGTATGTCCTGAGCCTTGGTGTGCTGTCCCACGCTGGCTCTCCAGCCTTCCTGTGTGGGAGTGGGGGCGCTGACACTGGACTTATGGGGCCACCCATCAGCACCAAGAAAGCTGCATTAATTGCTCTGAAGTGAAATCTCCAGCATGTGAGGACATCATTAACACAGACCGGGCTTGCATTTCTAATTGATATCGAGCGTCGGCCATGCAGGCTCCGTTCGGCCATACTGCCCGAGGCGTTGCAGTGCACCGGCGCTGCCCAGACGCCCATTCCAGCTCCAGGCAACCTCTGACCCCAAGAGCGTCGGGTTTGCAAACGCAGGTGTCCTGCAGGGACTGAAGCCCGACATGCTGCTCCCCGGCCAGGTCAAGCCGAATATGTTTATGTTCCCCAACCAATTGTCTTGTTTTAACTCTATTAGCTATTCTGCTAATTAGCAGACATGTAGTTCGACCTCTGAATGTTAATGGTAGCCCGTGACTCAGATTTATGATTATTTAGCGGATGTTTTAATATGCTATTATTGTTTTTTGCTCTCTTCTCTGGAGCCGAGTTAGAGATCTTTTCCTGTTTGAGGTCGATCAAACGTGGCTTGTTGCAAAAGATTAAAGGAGTGGAAATTTAGACAGCTGCAGTGCACAAAAACGGAGCAGTTAAAAAGTATCTGTGTGTGTGTGTGTGTGTGTGTGTGTGTGATCACTCATGGTCGGGCTGCGACACCTTCAATAACTCTGTGGAACTCATTACTCCAGGCGCCTTTGGGAAATTCATTTTCATATATCTACAGTCTCAATGTTGCCGTTTAATTAATATATTTATTTGTTAATCTGTGATTTTATTCTTCACTGGGACATAAAAAATATGAAACATTTGTGCAGGAATGTGCTCGACTGCCCTCATCTGCCTGCACTTTCATTTCATCATCTCAGAAAAGGAGGTGACCTGATATTTTGTTCCCTCTATGTCAAAATTTTTGTATTTTGCCTGCTTTCTTTCCAGGGTTTAAAAACATTTAAACCAGGTTGTTGATGGAAAGCGGTGGTACTGTAAGACTTCACAATGCAGCAATGTCAGAGGTGGCAGCGCTGAGTGACTGAGAGGAATCCAAAGTAGCAAGGGCATGCCTTCGCATTAAACAGGAAATTCCGTTTGCATTTTTGATCAACTGTGAAGCTGCGCTGATCTGGATTTACTGTGTAAAACCACAAAGTAGTAATGCACTCAAGTTATACATGCAAAAACCTGAGCCTGAAGAACAGTTGTGCTGCAGGGATGTGATAAATAATCCAAGTAACCAACTAATCAGATGGTGCAGAAATCAAAGTTCCGGCCTAGATCAGATTTGTTGGGTCAACAGGCAGAAACATAAAATCTGGTCTTTAGTAGGTGAACAAACAGCTCTCTCTCACTCTCTGTTTGTGTGTCAGAAAGCAGCTTGGTGTAATTAAGCGTAGCTAGCTTTGCCTGGTAAGCATTGTAGAGTAACCCCCCGGACAAGTTTCTGCCAGTGCCAGAGCCTCCTCTGCAGCAGCCAAGGCCCGCTCAACAATCTTTTATCCACAGCATGTTCCAGCCACCACTATTGATTCTTCATTGACCTAAAGAGTCCTGCATTGCCTCCGCTCCTTTTCCTCCCCACCATCCACATCACGTCAGCCCCTCTCCAAGGTGAAAAGGAAGCCTGAGCTTGACATTGATTTCTTCAGACTTTTCTCCTCTTCCTTACTGTATTTCTGTTTTGGGCATTGACCTCTCTCTCTCTCTCTCTCTCTCTCCCTCTCTCCCTCTCTCCTTCTCTCTTTCTGTCAAGACTGCAGCATGGTGGACATCTCAGGACCTTTTAGACTTTCTTTCCATCACAAGTTATGTCGGCTAACACGATGAAACTTTATGAAGATTCAGGAACTTCAGGGCACCGATCAACTTCAGGTGTCTGCAGTCGTTTGCTGTAGATTCATATTTTATGTCAAAATCTTTGCTAGGGCTTATCTCCTGCTGTTTATTCCCAACAGCTGAGGAGGAACCAAGAAAAGACTGGTCCACAAGAGCCCTCAAACAGTCCAGAAAGACTACATGTACGATGATTGACAGTCTTAATGCCGGAAGGGAAACTGAAGCTTTTCACTTCGCACAGTTAAATCTTCTTCGGGATGATCTGTGTCTGCCTCGTGTCGTCTTTATGTAAGAGTTGGATGGCTGCAGCTCGACTATCAAGGCAATAATTCTGAGATTATGACAAAGGAATAATCAAAATTTACTGGTATTGTCAAGCCAATTATAACTCAGCTTCCTTCCTCGATGGGAATTTCTGGGATATAATTACAGAAACAGCGCACAAACAATAATAAGTCAACCCCCTGGAAGGCTGCCCCTCCCCCACCCAGCCCCTTTTGTACAGCATAAGAATCCAAATCTTTCAAATGGAGAAATAAACAAAACAAACAAAAATACGCCAGATGAAAGAAGCCGAGAGACAATAAAGGAAAAGTGTCCCTGGTGGATTGTCCCATCCCTCCTCTTTGCTGTATGTTTTCCTCCTCTTATTATTTTATTTCTTTGTTTTGTGGCCATTCATTCCATTTTCTCTCTTATTGTTGTTATTGTTTGTGTCTTGTGGATCTGAGTAATTCTTAAATGGTTTCGACTCTCGCTTTGATCTCATTTAGAAAGTGAATGAAGCCAAAGCTTTGGAAGTTATTTTGATTAGACTTTATTAACTTTTGTCTGTGTTCTTAATACCGTCTCTGAAGAATTCACTGGGAAACATATGATACTGAGGGAGAGGGGGAGAAAAAAGGAGAAAGGGAGGGAGAAGTGAGGAGAGAGGAGGAAAATGAAGTCAGGAATAAGAGGGGATGAACGGAGGAGAGAACATGAGCGAGAAGATATACACAGGCCTAATTCATCATATCCAAAACAAACAAACCTTTGACCTTCAAGGTTGGACATCCTCCTTCACTGCCATTAACCTCATGGTAGCATGAAGAGCAAAGGAAAAGCAAAAAAAAATACTGGATAAACATGTATTTTGAGAGTTCCGACCACCTGACATGTCTTCCAGCTGCACGAGGCTGTCAAAGGTTGCGTTCTCCGTCCAGAGCTGCTCTCCAGTGACTCATGATCTTTTCTGATTGTGACATCACGGACGTTGCTGATGGAGGCTAATGAAACTCCCCTAGAGAGAAAGAATCCCGTCAGGAATCGATCGTCACCAGCAATTCTCAGAGCAGACAAAGAACATTGAAAACATTCTTTACACAACCCCGGCAGATTAATCAAAAGAAAATAGAGGGAAACATCAGCGTGGAGGAAGGTGGTGCGTGTTCAGACCAAGTTTTATGGAGGAGACTTTGAAAATATGAAGTTTTTTCTTCTTCCCAGCAGAAAAGTTGAATTTGTGTCTTTATTAAAGTATCACACTGAGCTTTTGTGTTTGTAGAATGGAAGAAAAGCTGCATCTGAGAATTACTTATTTAAAAAAAAAAAACAACAAAAAAAAAACCTGTTATTGATATGCAAAAGGCTGCAGATAAACGTCTAGAACAACCTGAACTGCCAGAAAAATCTTTGCGTGATTTGTTTCTCGAATGTTTTGGAACTCTGATCTTCCTCTTTTCTTTTAGCCAACAATGATTTTTTTCATGCCTACAAGATGAAATTGATCTACAACATGTAGATTCCAAGAGGAGTAAAGAAAGAGATGGAGGAGTGAGAGCAGCAGAGGGATGTTCTTCACCTCTTTTCACAAGCTTTGAGTCAAATTTTCCAAAAGCAGATGTTTGAGCAGGTGAGAAACACTGCTCAGCCGTTTATAGCATCACTGCATAGAAATTGTCCAGTTGCTGTTAATTTTCCGTTTGTGGGAATAAAACAGTCTACAGTTATTTTCTCGTACAGTGAGCCACAGCAGCAGCCATGGCGGCGCAGATCTCCCCTTGTTTAATTGTGACGGGTCTTTGCTCCTCACTGGATATTTATGAGGGTCTAAATGGCCGGGGCTCCCATTAAAGTGCCTTATTTGAACTAGATAATGTGATTAGGATAAAATCAATTATTGCCGCGCAATAATGGCGACTGCAGGCCCATTGTCATTTTGATGGCATTTGCGTTTGGTCTGGTAATGTATGTCCTATGGTGGTAATTAAGACGCGGCTTCAGAGGCAGACGTGCTGAATGGGAGCGCAGGGGTTACACCCAGACCTTTTACCGATTAGCATCTCCGCTCCGTCTCTCCAGTCACCGGCTTCAAGTGGGCTTTTGAAGGAGCCCAGAGTGATTCTCCGTCGCAGCGCTGCAGCGCTTGATGAGGGCTTCTCCTCGTCTTGATGTTTGTAATATTCACTGTTGCTAAGGGAAAGCCTCTAGCGTTCTAGATTCTAGTTTTAGGTGTGTCCTCTGAACAGGTTCATCCGGGTCCTTGCACAAAATGCACAAAGCAAAGATGGAAAAGTGAAACGTGGGAAAACAGAAGGAAAACCAAGGAAATAAAGTTGTTAACTGCTGCTGAGGTGATCAGCTTTACTGGGGCAACTGAGAGCAACAAATGTTGGTTAGGTTTCACTGAAATGCTTTTTTGGAGTAAGTTTTAATGGAGTTCATTAATCTCCCATTAAAACCTGAACCAAACTCTGGCGGATCCCAGTAAACACAAACCTCTTTCAGCAGGGACACAGACGAGAAGGTAAACGGCCCCAAAATCTCCTGCAATCAAAGACAGCACGAAAGTTCAGTTTAGATGCTGCCAAACACCTGCTGCAGCCAACCAGAGTGTGTGTGTGTGTGTGTGTGTGTGTGTGTGTGTGTGTGTGTGTGTGTGTGTGTGTGTGTGTGTGTGTGTGTGTGTGTGTGTGTGCAGCTCTTCAGCGAGCACCTCGAGCGTCTTCGGCATTAAGGGTTGTTGATTTGTTGTCAGTGCGGACAGAAAAAAAGGAATTTTCAGTGGTTGTAATTTTATTTTATTGTCTAATCATTATTTTTATTTGACTCGTTTTATCAAAACATCATTTCTGCAGCTTCGACTTGATTTCTTCACCACAGTTGAGCTGAAAATTACACAAACAATCGAAATACAAATAAATCAGTGGCGACAATAGAGACAATAATTTCTTTTAATTTAAATTCTTCTGAAATGTGATTTTCAACCAGGTTTTTGCAGAATGCATATTCATCTCCAAAGATTGTCTCTGTCCGCTTCACTATCGCTTTGTCCAAACATCCAAAGCTCGAAACATAACATCAGTCGTAGTTTTTCATCTCTGCAGAGCAACGTTGTTGTGCTGGTTCAGTGTCTCCGCCAGTCTTAATGAATATCTTCGCACTTCTTCAGATTGATCTGGGCTGTCCCCACGGGGGTCTCTGTGTGGCCAAGCTGACTCTGAACAAAAAAAAAAGCTAATGACAAGACAAACAGAGGGAAAAAAGTTTGATTGACAACTGCAGGCTGCAATTAGTGTGTTTTCTCAAAGCATCTGTGTAATGCTGCTGCTGCTGCGTGTGTGTATGTGTGTGTGTGTGTGTGAGTCTTACGTGATACTGTGTGTGCGCAGTGATCTGGATCCATGATCTGCCGGTTCTGATCCGACACACAGGGACGGTGCCGTGTGAGGCGCCACTGCCAGATGGCTTTCTGTACACTCAACACACGCACACACACACACACACACACACCTGACCGCACCAGCAGTCTGATGGAATGGTCTTGATTCTGTCAACCTGCCAAACTCGCATCATGCCAGCCTGCTGTGAAACAAGTGTACAATTAATTACTCTTTGTTGATTTGAAGGCTGTGAAATCATGTTGAATTTTCAACGTTAATAGTATCAGTAACGTTAATACGTTAATAGATCACGTATGACTGAGAGAAATGCACATGTGGTTAACCGTGTTCTTCTGTTTTGTCAGTATGAGAATGTATGAAAGAAACAGAAGACATGTACATGTCCTTGCAGATACATATTTTTCTGTCCCATAATTGTGCAAGTTTAAGTGACCGACTTCAGCTTTTAAGTTGGTTCTTCTGACCTCGATGACGTCGCTGACTTTGTGTCTTCATAGAAAAACCTGGAGCTGTTATCAGAGGAGATGTCAGAGGAAGGTTTAAAGGGAGAAATGGTGTGCACGTGCTGCTCCCCTGTGTTTCTCTTTAAATGTGAATCTCAGCCAAGATCATACGTACGTGTAGGACTCCTGAGCTGCAGACACATGCAGCAGGTCCGCCGCTGCAAATGAACACAGCCCCTTGATATAATTCTCATCAAAGTTCAATCAATTTTCCCTTCCTTTGCCTGCAGCAGGGTATCAAAAGGGTTATTCATCAATCTTCGCTCTCTCTAGTCTCCCCCTTACCCCCCTGCAGCTCCTCCTTCATACTGAAGCGGGAGACCTCGGGGGGGAGGAGGAGATGGGGGGGGAATTGAAAGTTTAGTATCTAGAAAAGAATCTTGCAGGAAACGTGGCCTAGCGCAGCGGATGCTACGTTCCAGACCCGGCGCTGTGACCAGCAGTGATGATGTCTCCACGTGCGCGTCTGCACCCACACAGAGTCAGGGGTAGAGCGTGTCGACGCCGCTGGGAAAGGAGCCGACCAAGCGGTCAGGCAGGCTGCTAACGGGATGTATTGGTTGGTTTCCAGGGAAGAAGAATGGATCAGAGGTCACCTTTGGCTGGGTTGGAACCTCGATCAGGATCACGGACCTCCTGCCATCATGTACGTGACCCAGTCCAGCCAGGGGGAATGAGATGGTTAAACGTTCGGGCAGCTGGGTCAGGAGGTCGTCTTCGGCTGACCCAGCCGGTGAAAGCCGGAGTTAACAGCAGCGCTCACGGTGATGAATGAGCGCCTGGTGCAGAGAGCTGCTGAGAGCTTTCAGCCGTGCACACGGGGTAAAAGCATGTACGCTCGCATAGTCAGCCCTCCGTGGTGGGGGGGGGGTCGATGGACTGATCAAAGCCGATGTCATGTCTGTATGTGTGGCATGAAATAAGAAAAATGCCAAATTTCTCTTTTCAATTATATATTGTTTCTTTAATCCTCTTTAATGCTTTTACCACTTTTCAGGGTAAAATATTGACATTTTGGGGTAAAGTAGTTTTTTAGCGGTTTCTTCAAGCACCAAGACAAGATTTCAGGGTGAAAGCTGCACGATCAGTACCTTGGATAGCGCCACAGAGCCGACTCAGAGCCAGGAGCAGCCATACGGACTCCAGACAAAGGCTACCGAGAACCTTGTCAGGGAACCTTTCAAATTAAAATAATATGGAGATCAAAAGTACAATTACAGACCGTTCTTGTATAAATAGGGCAGGAAGAGTGATCTGGAAGATTTCCGGTTGCCTGTGATTCAATTAATGGAGGATATTTGCAGACGCGCAGCAGATGCAGCCTGTTTATGGTGTTTATTTAGTCGTCTGTGGCCAGTGGAATGAAGAACCTGCCTCATCGCCTCCGATCTGTTGGGACTCGGATAGGAACGGTGTTTGTCAGCCAGCCCAGATAGGCTGGCTAACCTTCTGTACCTCTTTCCATCCTTTGTGTTTTCTGGTCACTCCATCCCACTCTTTCTTCTAAACCAAAAAAGAAATAGCAGGTGCGGTAATACCTCCGTTGGTCCCTGCTGCGTGTGGTGTTGCTGAGGTTACCCACTCAGAGGCCTGACGGTGAGTCATGGAAATAGATAGAAGACTGATAGAAGAGAGGGAAGGGGAATCAGAGGAGGAGTCCCAGGGTGACTGCATTGTGTCCATCTGCCGACTCACATCGTGACTTCATTTAGATTTATATCAGCTGCTAAATTAGAATAATCACTTCTAGAGCACTCCACACTTTATCTCATTTCTTCTTGTTTCCACTGTTTCAAAGGCCTTTCTCTCTTTATTTTCAGTTTCTCAGTGTCAGTTTGCGTTTTGTTAAAGACAGATCAGTCCATGTATAGTTCCCCTCCTCTGTCTGTTATCTTATCAATACTGTCAGGGCCATCTTATCAGAAAGCGTGCTCCGCTAACATAATTACACTGATGACACACAACTCTTTCCTTGACAACCTGAAGCCTGTGAAATGTGTCAAACCAAGCACCATTTAATACACCTGTGCTGAGGCCATTTTAGTTTTAACAATTCAATTTTTAGTCATTGTTTTTAAGGTCTTTTATGGTCGAACACTATAGAAATACCTCAGGTGTTCTGAAGGTGGTTGGTTGTGTGGAAGAAATTAGGGAACCTGCCAGCAGCACTAACGCTGCAAATTGTTAATGTAAACTATATAATTAATAGAAGGATATAACTTTATCTAAATGTTGTAAGAAAGACCAACAAAATCTTGTTATAAAATGATGTTTTTCCTCTCAGGTAATAAATGGTTTCTTAATCTGTTGATGACCTATGCCAAAAGCATGTAAAAAAAGCTTCTCCAGGGCCGCAGGATTCAAATGTTCATCATCTTCTTTCACAGATCTAAGCTTGATTGATAACCACACAGTTTTCTTTGTTCATTAATGATTCTATTCCTGCTCTTTTATTGACCTTCTAGCTGCCATATTTCAGGTCTCCAGTGTTCACACTGGCAAACTTGTTCTGTTCCACTTCAGAACTACATCTGCACCAATGCATCATTAGCCATTACTGTATTTACACACCACTGATCCGCCACCAAGCCCGTCGTGGTGCCAATTGTGGTCGCGCAGCCCGGATGGGCCGTGGTGGAAATGCGACTGTGTCCCCGCCACGCTGCGAGGTGACAGCAGGGCAGCCCAATTTAACAAGTGGGTCACTCCCAAAAGGAGCCCAACGGATGTTTGTTTAATGACTTGTGAGGTTTGGTTTCTGTGCAGATGCAGCGGAAGGCACAAACAGACAGAGGCAGACGCAAGAGGACAAGTTCCACCTTCAGTGGAACTTGCACGGCTGAATTCAATCTGCATCGTTTTGAATAAACGTACACATAAGCAAGCTTCTGAACAGACAGACACATTGGCGGGTACACACACACACACACACACACACACACACACACACACACACAGAAAGTATCCTCAATAGTGCTACTAGTCCTAATAATGCGGAGTGCTGTAGCGACCAGGCTTTAAGCTACAAATTGACTGCTAGCCGCGGGTGGGCTCGTGTAGCTGCTTACTACTGCTACTCCACCACTGTCCATTCAGGCAGAGGAGACTGTTAGACAGATATATGGCCACTTAATTGGCCCATGATGGCAGTGTGGTGGAGTGGTGATCGCTGGCGGAGTGCTAGACACCAGGATGATTAGGGGGCTGTGTGTGTTTTTGTGTGTGCTCCACCTCGTAGCCAAGCACAGGCTGCGGGTGCATGCACAGTTTATATACTGTGTATGTGTGTGTTTGCGTGTGTGTGTGTGTGTGTGTATAAAAAAGGCTGCTCAGCCCGGCGGGACAGCACCAGGCTTGGACTTATTAGGCACTCTGCAAGCTGTCAACCCACACAAAAGGCATGAGACGATTAAAAAAATGAACAGCCACAAACATACTGTATTCAGTACGATGCTAGCCTTCCGCTGCGTGTCAGGTGTGTGTTAGTGCGAGGTTCATGTTTGTCTGCATGTGTGTGGACTCTGCGGAAATAGGTGTGTGTGAACATTTTGATGGAGGCCTATTTTCCCTCAGAGTCCACGCTTCCTCTAAGTGGAGAAATCAGTACAAATAAAGGAGGCGAGGAGGACTGGAGGAGTGAAGGAATGACAACAAAGGACTGGAAAAAACATAAAACAAACAAAGGCCTGAATTTAAGAAAAGAGTGGGGAGAAAAAAAACGGAAGCAGGAGCCAAGGGGAAAATGGGATGGGAATGCCCATTAAGGTGGGAAATTGGAGCCCTTTGCAGTTAAGCATTCCGCACGTGCACACATTTCCCTGATGGTGGTGCGAGATTCGCCAGGCTTCTGAGTTATCCAGATGAGACCGACAAGAATTAAAATGCCATATGTTCAGGACGGCACCTCGTCGCAAATCAAACGCTCCTGTAATTTCTCTCAATACAAGAGAGGCCCCTAACATTAGGCTCTCTCCGCTTTGCTGCCTTGTTTATTTCCTGCTTCTTTGTGTCACGTTGCTGCGGCCATTTGTTCTTTGTTAGTGGCGGATACTGCTGCTCTATAGTCGGTGCGTAATTAGGTGTATATACGGCATGTCGAGCTGTAGGTGAAGGAAGCTTTGCATTTGTTTTTGTTTTTTTTTTTTTTTTCATCTCATGTTATTTATCCGTACAGATTTATCGTCATTCTAAACACAAATCTGTCACAAGACTTGCAAACCTTTGAATAATATTTGTGTTATCGGGAGGCTTTTTTCTTGATAATTTATGGCTCACAACAAGGAGATACAGTATTTTTGACAAGAGTGTAACAAAGAGTGTTATTGGTGTTCGGATAAAATGTAGCTTGAGCGGCATGCTAATGTTGTCAAAATAAAAGGTATTTAATCAAACGCAGCTTTTACTGCACATTTAAATCGCATCAGCTTTTCCAGAACCTTAAATGAGGTAATAATCCAAAAAAACCCTCAAGATTTTAGACAATCAATCAATTTTAGACATCAAGGCTGTTGCAGGCAAGAATACACATTAAACAGAAAACCTAGAAAAGAAACCTCCATCAATTCATGAAAATTCTTTATATGACAAACATAACTGAATAAAATGCAGTTCAAACATGCATATGGAAGTAAGAACTGCTGTTTCTTTAGCGGAACCTTTGGGGAAACAGATTAAAAGCTGAGCAGCCAGAGAAGGACAGATGCTGCTGAACGGACTAACTTTCTGCTTATGTCTACAGAATATTATTTGTGAGAAGACTAAACTATCCTGGTTTGGTAAATAACAGCTGAGCTCAGGACAAATGCAGCTCCAGACACTTCATCAGCTGCTTTGTGTGGACCGGAAGGTTCTCCTGACAGAACAAACCTCACTTCGGAACCTGTATGACCCCCTCCCAACCCAGGCCCCTTTCAATAACATCTCTGTCTGTCTGTTCTTCCAGTGTGGCCCCCACCTCGCCGGTCCCTGGCGGCCCTGCTTGCACCAATAATTGTGTGTTTTCAACCTCCGTCGCCTTCGGCTAATTTAACCACAGATTGAAATGGAAAGCCACACCACTAGCACCGCTGCCACCATGCCCCAGTACCCTCGCGCACACACACACACACACACACACACACACACACACACACACACTGGGTGGTGCAATCAGGAGTCTGAATGGACTGTGTTTCCTCTGCAGACACGGAGCTTATTCCAAAGCTAATAGTCATTGTTTGAAGTGACACCGTTGCCCTGGCATTTGCTTAACCTTCTGTCTTATGCACGAGGCAGAGTCAACGCACAGTCCCTGCTTAATTAATATCTTCTTCTCTGCACACGCTTACTCTTCTCCCTCCTCATCCCTGCTTGTGCGAGTGGAGAGAACACAAAATAGAGAGGAAGAGAGGTGATGATGATGATGGAGATTCTGATCTGAAGGTAAATACAGCAGTTTACAACTAAAGGTTCTGCTTTTAAATGACACAAACCGGCATTTATTCAGGTCAATTTGCACAGCTGGTTCCAGATGTTTAAGATTCTTTAACTTGTCAAAAGTTACAGATGACCTCAGAGCTGCACTACCCCAGGTTTTTTTTTTTTGTTTTTTTTTTCTGGCGGTTTAAATCTGTATGCAATCAGCAGAAATCATCTCCTGATATTTGGTCTGCAGAAGCTCTTAAATTACCTGTTTGTGAGGAGCCTTTTTCCAGAGGAGAAGAGGGACCCGAACAGGATGTCAGGTGGCCTCAGGTAAATGCAGACATGCAGGAAAGATGATGTGGGTGTGCACTGAATGTGCCACTCTGCTGACGGCCTCGGTGTTAAAGCCCCATTTTTCCTTTCCAGCCCTCCTTCTCGAGAGAGTCCACACTCCTAAATCAGAATCGGGGCTTAGAGTTAAAGAGTGAAGCGGCGCCAATAAGCTGGAGAATAAACAGAGGAGGTAAACAATGCCTCGACCGCTCTCCGTCTCCAACAAACACTGCGCACACTAATCCCTGCGCTCTCCAGCTTTCTTCTCTCTTGCTTAATTCACCGTCGTCTTTTTTTTAAGTTTTATTCTCCTGTGATGTTTTATGAATGCTCCGTCAGACCAAAGAGCAAGCGTAATCTGCTCAGCTTGTGTGACAATGTGACTAATCAAAGAGAGGAACAGCTGACTTCAAACTGCATAGAAAACACATCACAAACCTATTATCTGATAGGAAATTTGGAGGTTCTCGGTGTGCTATAAGTGCCGTTTGATTGCATTAAAGAAAGATCGTTTCCAAGTTTTTGTTTATTTTAGAGGATGAATCGTCTCATTTTATTGATTTAAATAAGTGCATTCTTAAAACTACCTTATTTGTTATTTAATCAATTCTACTGGATACAGAATTTGTTTGACTTAGAAAATGTTTGAAAGTGATTCTGGCTCATTTGTTGAAAGAAGATTCATTTACAAATAATTTCACATTTGGACTTTTTTCTAAATAAACTGCTTAAAAATGTAACAGCCTGAAACAGGAAGTGTCAAGATTTTCTATTGCACATGATGCTAACGTGTGTGTGCCGCACCATCAGAGTGGACCGGCCCTTTATCATCTTCCTCTTCCTCTCTCTGTGTCTGGGATGTTCGATGAAGTGGTCAGCAGTTGACAGGTGGTGCCATGGCTCTGTGTGTGTGTGTGCGTGTGTGTGTGTGTGTGTGTGTGTGTGTGTGTGTGTGTGTGTGTGTGTGTGTGTGTGTGTGTGCGCGTGCGCGCGCTTGAGGGCACATCGGACCTGGGCTGCAGAGCATGGCAGGAACAAAGCCTCAGGGACGGCGATGCGATGACATCTCTTTCCCTCCGTCTCCCTCTGCTCTCCTCACCCTCTGTTACCCTCCGACAAACAGGAGCGGATGTGTGTGGGCCTGGCGGGTGTGAACTCACATTCTTTTTTTGGACTGACACACACTGGACACGTATGCGGTCTGATAGTGGGAGGACTGAGCTTGCTTTAAGGTTTGGGGTCTTTTCATTGGTTTGAAGGTTTAAAATGTGGAGCTAAAACAGAATCACACATTATTTAAATTTTTTTTAATGAATATAAGTTATATTTAGCAGTTCTCCTCCTTTTTCCATCCAAATCCAAATTCCTGCCTGTAAATTTTAGATCATTTAAATATTACTGCTCTGGTCACATGACCTTTGAACCTTGTCATTAGTTTACTCCCAAAAGATTGCACTGTCTTTACTGAGTCACCCCCCCCCCCCCCCCCCCCACACACACACACACACACACACCTTTGATGAGGTTGTAGTATCGAGTGTGTGCACGGGAGTGCGTATGCGTATGCATGCGTGTGTGCCCGCTCTGCTCCTCCCCATGTTGGTATCTAAATTAAATTGTCTTTATCTCCTGCAGGAAAAGAAGAGGAAGAGGGAGGATGGGGAGGACCGGGGAGTGGGTGTGAAAATTAATTTGTTAGATCAAAAAATATTTAATTTTGCTGCACATCAAACAAACTTTGTCTTCAGACAGGGTGTACTGAGGCGGGCCTGCCTTTTTTTTTTCCTCTTCTCTCCACTTCTATTTCTTCATCTTCTTACTCCTTTTTTCTTTAATTAAAAAAGCATTCTATTATTACAGCAGATGAAAAGGAAACATCTATTCAAACAGTACAGTCGTACCGGACTACCACTAATCTTTTGGTAATTATTTTTTAATTGAATCTTTTGAGCACAAAAGCCCTGAGCAGATGCTTGCACGCCATGTATACGAGATGACGCCTGGCTGCCACGAGCAACCGGCAGGACAACAGGGGAGCTGCTAAAATGGAGGAGAGATGAGATGGCTTCGAAGGGAGGGAGGACAACTCTAGAGATGGAGCGTTATGTATAGATGAACAGCTCAGCAGCTCTTTAGATGTCAGGACTTGCAGCATGTTTGCATGAACACGCACGCGTGCACACACACACACACACACACACACACACACACACACACACACACACACACACACACACACACACACACAGACCTGGATAGAAGCTGTCAGGTCAAGCAGGCTTGAATCTAAACTCCAATCCCTCTATCTCCAGGACGCCTCCAACTTCTTCAGCAACTGCACAGCGATAATTCTAAGCACAGAATGATCGGTCTTAAGGGGAAGGGGATACTTCAGCCCCAAAAGATGAACCCAGTCTAAACTTTCAGCCTCTCAGAAAAGACCTCCAAACACCTTATTACTGCAGAGTTCCCCCCCAATTCACTGACATTTGATATGCTTCCCCATCTGAGCGAGGGATCCTGGATGATACATGTGCAAAGTTCTCCATCCCAGATGCGTCAGAAGTGCTTAAAAGACGTGCAGAGGGAGATGCAAAGAGGGGCTTAAGGAGCAAGCAAATAAGAGCTTCTCTGAAAAAGAGACATCTTTAGCTTGGCTGTATGCAGCAGCATATTGGCTCTTAATCATGTCGAGTACCCGTCAGAGCTCGCCAAAGCCGGTTAAATCACATTACTTATGCATTGTGTGTGTACGTGCCAGTGTGAAGGAGTGTGCAGCCGTGTCTTTTCATGTGTGTTGCTGTGTGCGGAGATGAACGTTCTTCGGGACGGCGAGCGTGTAAAGGTGTTTACCCAAACTGCCTGGTTCTATCATGATGACTAAAGCTGTTTTGGCCTGTGTCCACACGGAGCGTCCACACAAAGAAACCAGCAGAAGAAGAAGTTTAAAAACCTGAGACCCTTCAACAGGCCAAGGACTCAAAAAGATCGGCCATGATCGGGCATAAACCGAGCACACATTTTATTACACTGATGTTTCGAGCCGTTCTGTTGCACAGAATTTCAGCTGGGTTCTTTGTCTTAAAAACAGCCACAGATTAAAAACTTCTGCTTGATTCGCTCCTCAGAGAAAGGTTTCAGGCTTCTCAGGAGTCTGTTCCGAATGTTGACCAATAACATCATACTTCAGATTTGAGATGACTCTCACGTCTGACTCTGTCCATTTTCTGATACCTGATAAATGCATTGCCTCTTCAGTATGTGTACAAATCAAAGCAATCTGAGGGATAAAAGCAATAAAGCATGGATACAAAGTGTCCAGAAATGGAAGGCGGATGAGTGATGTGGAAGGGAGGGTGTGTGTGTGTGTGTGTGTGTGTGTGTGTGTGTGTGTGTGTGTGTGTGTGTGTGTGTGTGTGTGTGTGTGTGTGTGTGTGTGTGGCAAAGAGCTGCAAATGTAAGAATGAGAGATCAACAATACCATAAATAACCTTGGGAGAAGTCACCTCTCCTCCTGCAGGCGACAGCTCGTCAGGAAAATGAATGGGTTGTCACTGTTGTCTTTGTGCCCACGGCTGAGGGCACTTAAGCTGGCACCGGCGCACAAACGCTAAAAAAAAAAAAAGGTTTCTTTGCGCGCCCCCCACCACCGCCACATCTAACACACACCCAAGGTTCACAAACACTCTTTGAAAGCGTGCGTCCTCTTAAGCAGAGAACGCGATAGAGGGAAGAAGAGGAATGAATACAGCAGCACACACTGTCATTGCTTTACTCCTCACACTCCATCTATCTGTCTCTATCTCCTGACTGCATTTGTCCCGCAAAATCGGTCTGGGTGTCTTTGCTATGCACCTTTTTCCTTCTACTGCTGCTTCCTTCATGTACACAGTGTCATTTAAACGTACTAAACCCTCTCGAAAGTGTCGATATTTATTTGTTGGTGCTGAGAAACAAAGCTCTGGCTTCTATGGCGTTCTCCTTCAGCAGCTGCGACCAGACAGTTGAACAGATGTGTGTGAGGACTCTTTTGTTTTACTTCTCAAACTTGAACTCCTTCAATCCCAAGCCTTGGAGTTTTGCTGCGGTTTTTGTGCGTCATCCTCGGTGACAGCTGGGTTGCTGGTCACGCCATGGTGCTGAGCCGGGGAGAGTGTCAGGACTGAAAAACACCAGATTTCAGTAAGGCAAAATTGCCAGTCTTTGAATAGCCAAAGGTCATGACCTTTATGTTGACTGATTTTGCATTGAGATAACAGGTACATGACTTTAAATTCTGGTACAAAGTTGTGGACATTGGTTGGCCCCGCCCACATGGTGCCAGTTCAGTCTGTCACAGACCAGTACGCTCTGATGGCAGGTTCCAGCGCTGCAGTAACTCAGCCAGACACGTTTATTGATCTCCCTGCTCACATTAGCTGCAGGACATCAACACAGCAGCTATCCTGCAGTTTGACCTCCCTTTGCCGGGCTCTCATTGGTGGATTACAACAAGATAGAAAAGTAGAAGAAGAAGAAAACATCACTGTTGTCCTCTCTGCTTTTAAAGATATACCTAAGTATGTGTGTGTGTGTTTGTGTGTGCGTGTGAACAAGCTCACTTGTCAGAAATACATGGCTCTAGCATTATTCCACATTCACGTCTTGAAAATAAATGATAATAAAAGACTCCTTTTATAGTGAGAATGGCTTCACAATTCATTTCAATTTCCTGCAGGGTCCGAGTAACTTCAGAGAGCGACTAATCTGACGAAGAACTCCATTTAGCCTTGCTCTTACATCTTAACCCCAAAAGCCGATATTTTACAAACATGACTCTGTTGCATGTGACAAAAGCTCCCTGTCGAGTTTATTTAATTTGAGAAAGGCCTGGGCAAGGCGCATTACAACCCCTCCCTCTCTGACATCAAACCCTTGCATAAAGTAGCGCTTCGCACAAGTAACAGGGCTACTTACATCACAAAATGGACTGTAAATGCAAACAGGCATAACCAGGGACACCCCCTCCCCAATTCTGCTTTTTCTGTTTCATCTGTAAAAGGTTTGGGGAGGACTTTTTCCTCTTCGAATTTCACACTGCGTTGTACTGCACTTCGATAAAAATGAGGCAGAGAAATGAGGAGAAAAGGACGGCCTGAGAGCGAAGAGAGAAGAATCAATAGTGAGAACATAGCTGGGGGGTTTCCACATTACATTTTGCATAGACATCGCTGTAATTTGCCTTTGATCTCCGTCCCAAGATGACTCACTAAAGCCATCTTCTGCAGCCAATTGAGGGTGGGAGACAGAGGGGGAGGGCAGGGGAGGTTTGGAAGGAGTGGGTGGAGGGTTGAAGATGGGGAAAGAAAGAGGAGATGTTGCGGGAGGGGGGGGTTGTCCACCGCAGTATGTGGATGCCAGGCCAGGCCTGCATCTCCGATTCACACATTCTTGCTGAGACGTGCGTTTCTGCTGCAGAGCGGATGAAATGCAGATGCTGCTGGCTGCAGCTGCGAGTCCGGCACGTCCAGCATGCCCAGTCTGCCCAGACACACCAGAGCACTGGGACAACCATGCTGTTACTGTGCAAACAGATGTATGGAATTATTCTTTTTTCTTTTGTAGTAGAAAAAAAAAAAACTGGTGGAACTTTAAAGATGGATAATCTGGAATACTCCACCATCCCCTCTGGAAGACATTTGTCCAGACATTCCAAGGGTCCACTTTACCAGCTGCTATGAGCCTCAAAAATGACATTTACAGCAATCGCTGTGAATAAACTGGATAAAGAATGATATTTTGGCAAAGCTGCAGCTCGTAAACGGCACAGAACTGAACTAAATGCATTTAAGTCAGGTTCCAAATGAAGAACAAGGATCATGTGAGCAAAAACTCATGGCGTTGAAAAAACCTGTACAGTCACAGGCGCTTAAACATCCCAACGTTGGACTGGGGTGAAAGAACGAATGAAGACATTAAAGTAATTAATAGACAGAGCCGCCAGAGAGGGAAAAAAGCGGGGGTGTGGGGGTGGGTCGTCACCTCTTCTCTACACAATGCCATTGTTCCCCACGACACTCACATCTCACTCTGTTATTAATGGCCCTGCTTTGCAGAACCTTCATTTTTCTCCGACGGTTCTCACACCATCTTGGGAAACTTCCGAGCGCTTCTCTCCCTCCCTCAGCGTCACTGCCAGATCGGACTCGGCATGTGCGCAGCTGCTCGTGTTTTGAGAGGTGAGCATCCTTGGAGGTGCGGGGGAAAGTTTTTTAACTCCTTTTGCGAGTGCGAGCCCAGTGTTGAATAATTGATCTCAGCAGAGTAGACAGAAGGGGACATTTCATATCGATGAAGGTAACGGCGGTGTCCCGGTTTCACTGTTCTGACATTAGTGTGGACTTTTTAAAATGTGTCAAGAGCCTCAGCTCATGGTTAAGTGATTAAGTATTCTAGCTAGAGCTGACTAAATCGACCTGTTTAAAATGTGTATCACGTGTAAATTTTCAGCATAAAATTATTTTTTAACAAAACAAAGATGCTTCATGTTGAAAGATATTTCCCTGAGCACTCTTAAAGGGGTTAAAGTGTATTTACTAAAATCAGCAAGCAGTGATGTCTCACTCATTTTCCACCTATGCTGCATTTCTGTCATAACTTGGCCCCTGCTGCCGAGCGGAGAACTGGAGGACTGTTTTCTTGTTCTCATGCTTGCACCCAGTTTCTCGGTCTGAGTAGCAGAATTTGATATTATTTCAGGCTTATTCCTAATCGTCCAGACGTTAAATATTGCACACTTCTCCTCTGCGGTGGCCTAATGAGCATGTAACTTTATAGGCAAACATGTGAAGTGGTATTCCTGCAGCGACTGGGAGCTCAGAGCCGGTGCCAGGCACTCCCTGAAGATGAAAGACTCGTCAGATGGCACCGTCTCGCTCTGTGCCGACACTTATGAGAAACAGACCCTCAGGAAAGGCTAACTGTCCAATCTCTTGCGACTAAGAACAGTAATGGAGCACAATCGCCAGTAAATTGAGGACTGTTTTCAAAGCCAGGAAAACAGCTCTGCTTGTGTTTTTGGCATGGTCCCGTACTGAAACATACACCCTCCACCATCCCTCACTGTGGATTATTGCTATTTTTACACTTCATAAATCCCCTCTCTTCAGATGATCGATGATTTTCCACTCCTCTGCAGTGAGCCTCATAAAGAAATCTACTACCTTGTTTGAAAGTTTCGGGAAAAGTCCATTTAGCTGTCCATCGTCTGGGGCTGAATTAGCATGCAGCCTCGATAATCTGCTCCCCTCCCTGTCTCTCCGGGCCCTGTCCGCAATCCCTCATGATGAAATGAATTACTCTGTCTATTGTCAGAGCGCTTTAATCATATTAGCTTCTGCTAAAATGACAGAGCATTGTTCAGGCCCTCAGACAAAAGAGACACATCTGAGGTACAATGGACCTCGGATCTCTCTCAGTGAATTACATTAATTCCAAATAACGTCCGCTAAGCTGCCTGTCTGATAGAGGTAGAGAAGCCAGAATGGCATTTGCACCTTCATCATCACTCCTAATGAGACAGTAGAATACTGATGGATGAGGAAGGGTCATTTCCACTGGGGATTGGGTTCATTACATCTGCCGGTCTTGTGTTTGACCACATTATATCAGATGTGTTATGTCTGTTTTTCAATGATTTTTACATCAGAAATCTAATTCACGGTTAATATTAAAGTACATTCAACACTGAGCTACATCCCAGCTAAGAGGATGCAGACAGCATTTCTACATATCTTCATAAAACTGAACTGACGCTATAGGAGGAGGTGGAGCTCAGGTGGCAGCACCTGACACCTGGCCATGTGTCCAGACAAGAGAGGATGATGGGTCAAGCGTAGGTGTAGCGATGGAAGCAGAGAATAAAGGATGACAGACAGGAATTAGTCTTTTGCATTTCTTCAAAGAAAATGTTTTTGTACCATTGACTCTTAATGTTTTTAATTCAATCTGCTTGTTGTCCAGTTCTTGAGTGAGAGTTCGGCCTTCCTCCTGATGACCGGGGGTTGAGGAGGTGGTGTCGCTCCCAAATCATCAAATAATAATCCGGAATTTCACACAGAGGCACATTCATTTTGAAGCCAGACGATGAATTTTTGATGCTGTAATTTCTCATGTCCTAAAAGGAACAACAACATGCAGCCTGTGTATTTGCTAAAGAGCCTCAACATCAACCGTGCCGGCCGCGTGACGCAGTCATTATTGGATGAGATGGGAGTGAGAACATTCAGACGTTATTGCAGTTTTGGCTCTTTTTTTCCCTCCCAGGTTTACCCTCAATGTTTAATGAAGCCTTTTGTTAAACAGCATATAAATTACATTTAAACTCAATAAAGACAAACACCCATGCACACACACACACACACACACACACACACACACACACACACACATGCAGGCTAGCACCTTTGCTGTGGAGAGACTGTAAAACCCTTAATTCAATCACTTCTACCGGGTATTGGCCCACCCCCATCGCTGTTCATTGATGAAGGCACTTTAAGGAGCAATATTTAGCATATCTGGCTAAATGGTCCTAACAAGCCCCTGCTTGCTCTGCATGAAAAATAAATAATGAAAGAAAGAGGAAGTGTGATGTTTCCAGGGAAATAATTTGCCTCTCTTGAACCAATGATGGCATGCACTTTATGTAAATTGGTGTCTGGGGACAACAAAATCCCTCTTAATACATATGCAGACTTCAAAAAGAGACAGAGAAAAGGAGAAAGGGAGGAGAGGAGGAGAAGGCAGGAGGAAGAAGAGAAAGGTGCAATATTTTAAAAAAAGGTAAATATAACTATGATAGCACAAAGTTGATGCTTGTGAATTTTATATTCAGAAAATTGACTTTAAGTCCAATTCCTTTAATAGAGAAATTACAGTATGTGTGTGTGTGTGTGTGTGTGTGCCGTGTGTTTGTATAAGCCTTTTTCAACATTTCCTGGATTAAACACAATGTAAAATACAAAAGGAGATGCTCTGGCTTGATGTTTAGGAGCTCTTGCCTGACTGACTATATAGAAGGTTTAATGTAAGGGCAGCCCGGAAAAACTCCCTCACGTGATTGGCTAGAATTAAGCTCCTCCTCCATCCATCTCTGTCAATAGTTCTCTGAACAATAAAGTTATATCTTTAACGTAAAAGGGATGGCATTCTGATGCCCGCCTCAATTCTCTGTTAATGGTTGGTGGTCTTTAGCAGAAACGCAAACATCTATGGGCACACGTATGTATCATCACATGCAACTTATGCTAATGAGGTGTTGGGGGTGTGGCGGGTGTCCTTCAACCAGTGATCATCACAGGAAAACACAGAGCGTATTTAAGGTGGGACGCTTTCGCAGTTGGTGATCATATAGGGTTGTGGATGCAAACTCCCACCTCACACACACACACACCCACACATTCGTCCCACTCAGTCTCTAAGGAACTTTTGATTCCTGTCATTCCAGCTCTGAATTTAGCATTTCTTTCACGTGTGCCGAGACAGAGGGACTCTCCTCCATTTGTATTGTTTTATTATTAATGCATAGGAAGGGGTAGAGCGTGTGTGTGTGTGTGTGTGTGTGTGGTGGGGTGTCTTAGACATAAGCAACAGCAGCATTGGGATTTTATTTTGTTTTTGGTGAGGGTGGCAGCATGTGGAGGCGAGAGGGAGAGCGACTAATTCATATTCTGTTTCAGCAACATCTTAGCATGCCGACGAGTTCAAACATTTTCCAAGCAAATGCAGAGAGGGGGAGGAATGAAAGGAAGAGGCGAGCGGAGGGATACGACAAGACACTGGGGGAAGGTGTGTGTCTGAGTGTGAGGAGAGAGTGTGATGTACGTGTGTGTGTGTATATATAGCATATACAGTATGTGTTAGTGTTGAGGAACAGATGGAGATAAGAGGGTGTGAGAAGCTGTGGGCGCAGGAAAAAGGATAGAAAAGGAGGGAAATGACACAGGAGAGAGGGTGTTAAAAATAATGGACTTTATTTAAAAAAATTGTAATTCATCATGATTAAAGGGACAGAAGGGTTGTTGTTGCTGCCTCCATGAGTTAATGTGATGGTGCAGTTTTAACAGGATTTATCCTTATAGGTCTGTGTGTGTGTGTGTGTGTGTGTGTGTGTGTGTGTGTGTGTGTGTGTGTGTGTGTGTGAGGGAGAGAGAGAGAGAGAGAGACAAACTGTGTAAGAGAAGAAACTGACAAAAAAATCAGAGAAAACAGATTTGTGGGAAATTTCTTCTAGTTATAGGGGATGCGCATTTGCTGCTTGTTAATTTCACTTCCTGTTTTATTTTGGTAGCCTTGTCATGTTTTCCAGTGTCTAACCAGCACTGTTTTTTTTTGTCTGTCTGTCAGTCAGCAAAATCACCTGAAAAGTTACAAATGGATATTAATGAAATTCTCAGGAAATGTTGATAATGGCTGTAGGAACAGTTATATTTTGTTGATATTCTGGAGTCTGAAGGGACTTTGAAAGATCAAAGCCAAGGGGGATTTAGTCTGTGCTGTCTCAGTGCTTTTCTAGGGTGAAGTTCTTTGGTACAAAGTACCAAGTACTTTTTGGCCTGTAAACTTTATATCTTGAACCAAACCTGAATCTTTCCAAACTGACCACTGTGGCTCTGGCTCCCAAGCTGTAACTGTGAAAAATAATGAGTAATAACTGAGTCCAAAAGTTAATGTAATGTAACTATGTAGTTTGCAAAGAGGAGAGAGCACTATAAAAACAGGCAGATATATGCTGAGATGTATTCATAAAAAAAAAAATAAAATAAAATAAAAACACAGGGCTTTTTTTTTTTTAAAGCTCTCCTTTTTTTCTTTGACTTAGATGTGGTGCACTCCATTTTTACCCAGCCTAGCTAATCAGATCTCCACTCGTCCCCTGGGTCTATTCTCATTTGGTATGTCCCATGAGACATGTGCCTATCAAAATGCTCATCAATGTCTGCCTCTTTAGACCCTCCCCTCTCAGAACACTTCATTAGACTGTGCCATGAAAAAGTTAAGCAGGCTGTGACCGTGTTACATTCGTAGCCGTCTGGCTGTTTTACACAGTTTATTTGTAATGTCTGTACGGAAGCACTTCACCTCCATGAAACATAACGTGTCCCTTGAGCACTGCTGAGAAATGACAGACATGTTCGGTTTGCTCTCTTCATGGTTAGTGTGTTGGTGCCCAGGACCAATAAGTTATACTTTCTATGTGGTGTAGCTGAAACGCGGTGGCCCATCTAAGAGGCCTGCAGAGGCCTTGGGCCTAGAAGTGGATGGCTCGAGACCCAACTGATGATTCAGTGGTTTCCACCCTCACTGTCACTTTCTGCCTGGGTTCACCTAGATGATGACAAATTGAAAATGGTTTCTCACTTATGGTTGTTTTTGGTGTTTGCAGACAAGGTTAAGACTCAACACAGGAGCTCAAAGTCAGAAAGCCGAGTCTGAATCCAGGTGACGGCCGTTTGCACCGCTGAAGTCCTCCTGTGTGCTCCATCATCTCTGCTTCTTACCTACGCTTCCTTAGAGCTACATGCATGCTAGCCTAATAGAGGAGCAGCGCAGACTGCTGGAAATAAGTCTGTGAGTTCCATTTTCTGTTTTTCTTTTTTATTTCCTGCTTGAGAATTTACTCTTGATCATCTCTCATGAAACCTAAGTTGCCCATATGCCAAACATAATGATTTTTCCTTTTTCCAAAGATTAGCTTTGGTCTTTGATCTTTTCTGAATGGTGATATTGCATTTAAGCGTCAAAGAAAAGACAATTATGCTAAAATGCAGTAAAGATGTGGTAAAGCTATTTTATCACATTTACTGTGAGCATATTTTTTTTTCAAGAATTGTGTGTGTGTGTTTATTAAGTGACACAAAGATCCTCCTTGCTTATTACATGATTATATGCTATTCTTTGCTCCTGTTGTGATAAAAACAATCACCTCAAAGGTTCCAGTCAATTCAGAGGAATTCTTATAATTTCCTGGATTGTGGAAAAGTTTTTTTTTTTTTTTCCACAATTATCCTGTCAGAGGGAATGGGGTCCCATTTGGGATTTTGAGCCATTTACACAGATGATTCCAGTAATACCATGCAAATAGAATTTAATTCAAAGTTAATTCGCGTGCATTACTTTTTAATAAAGAAATGATAAATTATAATCTCTCCTGCATTTTAAGGTATTTCTGCTGCCTCTGTTGCTGGAAAGTGTCCACTGCTTCTCATCAAAGAAAAAAGAAAAGAGAGTGTGAGAGGAGCAGGTGAGTGTGTTATTTCTGCACGGGACCGCATTGGAGAGAAAAATAAAGGGCGTAATGAATTGATTTCATATTTAGTCTCAGGCGTGTTGATACACACTGATCTCCAGTGGGCTTCCAGCTCCTGTAGCCTCCAGTATTTTCTTTCCTTTCATTAAGCGCGAGATGCTGCCCTTTGATAGCGTTATCGATTGTGCCTTCGAACACTGTGGCACCCCTGTGAAGTTACTCTCCAGGTTGGAGCAGAAAAAAGCAGAAGAAGAAGCTATTATCTTTGATGTTATCCTGTAACAAAGTCGTGGCGATTCACAAAACCGCTTTACTTACCAGTGAACCATTTTCCTCCCTCTTTGTTCTTCCTGGCTTTTATTGAATTCCAGGGATAATTACAGATTCTGAAGCCGCCGCCCGGCTCGGCGGCCTGAGAGTATATTGCTTAAATCATTAGGATTCTCTCCCTCATCGCTGCGTGTTTAAATTCTATCTCTTCTTCAATCTGTTCCAAACATGTGTGGAGAGGTGCAGAAACAGGCGAGCTCCGGCTTAAGTCCAGATTTGACCTTGGCGGTTTTTATCGCCATAAAGGAGAGCAAATATCAAGTGAACATTGGCTCCTCCTAATCTGATATTTTGGTGACCTACAACTAATTATTCCTCACCTTCACTAAATAATATCCTCACTCTCCTCCGTTCTGTCACTCAGGCCGGCTCTTCCCACTTTTTTTGTCCCGAAACATCTCTTCTCATTGGCCGCTGTAGTTTTTTAACGAGGGAAAACGAAGAAAACGAAGAAAATTTTGTTCTTCTTCCTTCGGCCATCTTTGCTTCTGTGACCGGATCGCATTCAAAGCTGCTGTTGAGCTGCACACGTGCACACATGCAGAGTATAGGGGGCATTAATGAAGGACCTGCACGTCAGGCGCAGAACTGCTTCCTGCTACAGTCGGCCACAGCAGTCTGTAAACGGGTGCAGAGAAATTGTCTTTTTTCAGAAATGAGTGATTATTTAATCCACAGCTGGTTACAAAACACTGTCACTAAATCAGACCCTGGATCTGTTTCTGCTGCTGGAGAGGAGGAAGGAATTCAGATACATGATGGATCCTCTTTAAAGGGAGAAAAGAAGGAGAGAAGAAATTACAGGCGGCAGCCAAACCAAGGACATAAGATCAAACGTGATAATGTGGCAAAGCTCATTTTCCTCAAAGATCCTAATTGATTGGTTGATTATGCTTTCTCTGTTCCTCCATCTCGGTGGGTCTTCTTTAATAGGTCCATAATGACGCTACTGAACTGGACGTGTAAGACTCAGCCAATTAGAATAGTAATGGGCTCTAATTAACTAAAAAAAAAGGATTTTCAATAAAAAGGAGGAGATAGTGAATTTGATTACTCATATTCATTAACGTTTTTCTTCTCTCTCCCTCCTCCTGCCTGCCATCCCAGGAACTTTGCTCCCCTCATTTTTTTATGAATATTTTATCTTGTGTGAAACATTACAATACGCGCTGTCCCCGACAAAGGCCAGAGCCATAACAACAGAAAAGGAGCTTTTCGTCTGCGCTCCGAGCGCCTCCTTTTGTTTCCGCATAATGAACAAGTTGCTGATGGTGGTGGAAGACATTTTAATTAGATTTTTTTTTTTTCTTTTAGGAAAGATGAGTTTTTTAAGTTGAACCTTGACGAGCCTTTTTTTTTTTTCATGCAGGAATATTTGAGGCAGAAAGGCGTTTGTGGCGGTGCTGGCAGAGATTTGCACACTGCCAGCAGGTTTCTGTGACGACGCATCAATAATTTGCAGCAGTTTTAACTCCCCTCCACCTCCCTCCCGCTCCGTCTCTGTGTGTCTCGCCTCGGGTCAAGTTAGCACCACTTAAGGACTACAACGGCGTGCACCAGCGCCATATGTTTCCTGTGTTTGCGAGGATGTGTGTGTACCTGTTCTCCCTTACCTGATGCCTCCCATCGCTTGCAGCCAAAGCATGTCAACTTTTAAGAAGACAAAACAAAAAGAGAGGGGACAGAATGTGTGTGTGTGTGTTAGTGTGTCTGTGTGTGTGGGGGGTGGTCCTGCAGGCTGCTTCGCCATGAGACAGGGCCAGATGGTCACCTCAGGCGAAGCAGGTTGGGCCTGTTTACCTGCTCCACTCTGGGTCACGTCAGCTTCGTTTTCGGCTCATCCGCGGAACGGATCAAGCCTCCGTGCCAAAAAACAACGCTTTTACACACCTCCACCCCCTCCCAACCCTCCTCCACCCCCTCCCAACCCTCCTCCACCTCATTGTCTTTACAGACATTCGTTTGCTGCAAATGTTATTTTTGGAGGTGTGAGATTTGACTCTCAGCTTAAGCCTGTGGCTCCGTAACATCTGCTCTCACAGGTATGGGGTTTTTTTTTTTTTACATTTTTAAGTAAAATCAGAATTGTAGGAGCTAAATTTAAGTTTGAGGTTGTGCTAGAAAGAAAAAGATGTCAAACAGTCTTTTCTTTATAAATAAAACGCAGTTTGGTCTACTGAAAATGTAAAAAGAGTAATTAACTCATCATTTCATTTCTCAGTTTTATTATTGTGATTTTCAGCATTAAGGTGGTCTCCATGTCTTTTCAGATACGATTTCATATTTTTTTTTTCCATTCTAAGAGAGGAACAAAGTTCATTTAGCATCTAATGTTACGTCTGAGGGATTGTTGAAAAGGGACATATTGTTTTGTTAAATCTGAAATATTTTGAGGCTATTTTATAACAGACATTTGGACATTTCTCTGCTGTCAGAATCAGACATGAGTCTCTAAACCTATGTCCAGCACCAATATCAGTATCCATGAGAGGAAACTAATGTTATTTATCACCAGATTAATGTCACATTAAAGGATAAAAAAAAAACAGATGAGACGCTCTAATGTTGCAGCTCTCTCTCTCTGTCTCTCCCTTCCTCCCTCTCCCTCCGTCTCTCTCCCTCTCCTTGTTAACCTCCTGCTGTAGCAGCAGTTGTTGGCAGCGCGGTTCAGAACGATGTCCGACCGTCACAGTAACAGGTGCCTACATGTTGCCTGCTGGCACGGCGCCGCTGCAGCCATCTTGGCAGCACACTCAGCTCTCACACCCTCCGCTGCAATCGGCTTAAGTTGCCACGAAATGGTCAGACATGTTTGGGATGAATGTGCAGAGGAAATGTCCAGGACCTTTCTTATGCTGGGTTTGGCTCTGCTGTTTGCATGTGATAAGATCCTCCTCTCCCTCTCTTTCTGTCTCTCTCTCTCTGTTTCATCCACAGTTTTGTTTCCTTTCCTTTAACGTCAAAACCATCCACCCCCACATTCTCTTAATAAGCTTCACACTGCCCCATCCCCAAGTTCACCACAAACCACTGCCCCTGAAAGCCAGTCACCCCCTACAGCCGCTTGTCCTCCCTCCCTCTCTCTCACACACACACACATGCCCTCCGCCCCTTTTTCCATTTCAGATGCAAAGCCGGGGCCGAGGCGAGCCATGCATATAGTCGCAGCGGCAATCTCATCTATGTCCAATCTGTCATGCCACTGCCTTTCATTATTCTCCTGCGTGGGGGGAGAGATAACGCTGAGGCATATTTTATGGACAGTAGAAGGAAAGGGCAAGAAGAGAGATGCCAATATTGTGGGGGTATCAGTTTCAAGATATGAGCAAGGCCACTCTCTGGCCGGTGGAGAAGTGTCCCTGCACTTCGCTGGAATCTGGGTCAAGGCAACACAAACCAGGCAAAGGAAGAGATGAAATTATCGAACCAGAGGTTTGAGGGATGGAGGATGGGAGGACAGACTGCTGGTCATCCCATCTCCATTAAAAATGGACAGCCTAGAGGCCTGGAAGGGGCGGGGGTATAAATAGGTGGCGGTCATTCTTCACGGCTACTCGGCGGCCCCATGAAATTAGAGCATGTATATGCATGCATGCATGCACAGCTCTGCTGCTGTCTGTGGAGAGGCAAGGGCAGTGGATGAAGGGAAGGAGGGATAGATGGAAGGATGGATGAATGCACCAGGGTCAGGTATTCTCTTCTGTCACCTCTGTTGCCAGACTGAGTGGCTGACTGGTTGTCTCTCTGCTCAGTGTGCTGGAATGATTGGGTCCTGGCCTGCAGAAAAAAGGCTGGCCAGTTTTACATACATACATATATCACGGCCATTGTCATGCTGTGTGTGTTGCATGTGCACTGTGTGTGTCTGAATATGCAAATAAGATCCCACAATGCCTTCAAATGTGTGTGTGGGACTTTGCGTGTGTGTGAGTGTGAGTGCAATTGTGGAACATCCAGTTGTCATCACAGCCTCACTGGATGTCTGTCATTGAGACAGGGGGCGGGGTTAAGGTGAATTGTTTTAAATATAGACAGTACCATGACAACATGCCCGACTTGACTAATAAAACCCATTTGCACATCACATGTAATGTTTCATCTTTGTCTTGGGTGTTTAAATGTGAAACAGTGTCAGTTTTTGGACAATGGACACCCAAAGGAGACAAAGATTAGCATCTAACACTAAAAGATACAACAAACATTTTTAAAAAACAAAGTGTCACGCCTCAGTTCTGTCTCGTCCGTGCACATTTGTGTCTTGGACTTGTTGCGCCGCCTGCAAAACAACAGATGAGCACTTTAAACACAAAGAGCATCCTCTGGAGCATTGCTGGGTTCTGATTGGGCATCTGCAGACCTTGGACGTTGATTCCTGCTTTAACATTTTTGCACACCTTGACTTTCTTGAGCGTTTGTGCACGGTTGCGTCCACGTGCCCTTCAGTCTGAATGCACACTTCACTTCAGCAAACTAATTAATTATTCCCCTCTTCACCCTCCTTTGTGCTTGCATTTGTTTTTCTTACCACTGTTAAGAATACACGCCGCATTCCTTCAATGCATTGCCTTCTTTTAGATGCAGGGCCTATTCATTAGGAATTCAAATGAATCAGTATTTACTGTAGCACTCACCAGCCCTGCTCTCAAGTGCAATTTCTATCAACAAGGTTGAGTGGGCTTTTGTTTCTCATAACCAATTGGAATAAGGCTCACGCCTTCTTTGTCCCTCTCCCATTTATTTTTTTTTATTCAGATGTTCAGTTGAATCGTTTCATTTGGCACACAGGATAATTGGCACAAAGCTACAAGGACTTTCCATTTGACACCTGATGAACTCTGAAATTAAGGTGCCACGACAGTCAAAAACTGAATCCAAGCTAATTGTTCATCTGCGTAAATTAATCAGACATCATTCCGACACAGAGGCTTTACGTTACTGTCTGAGATATGATAGGTCAGTAGTTCAAACATTCAGGCAGAAATGTGCAACATTATTGTTATTAGTGCGTCAAAAAAAGCTTCCAGTCTGAACCTGCAAGACTTTAGGATGTGGAAAGTCCAGCTATACCTACAGCAGCATTCAGATTCTGGAACAAGTCAGTTTTATTAAGCTGAATCTGGAATTTGGTTTATAGAAAAGTTTCTCTTTTTTAACTGTTTTAATTACTGACCTCTTGGTTAGAACGAGCTAACTGATTGTTGGATTCTTTCCCTTTACAACATCTTAACAAGGCCAGACTCAAAAAAACCTCACAGATCTAATTGAATATTGATAAATGTGTGTACGGAAGGCCAGAGCGATGCCTGCCCAAGTTCAGCCATTCAGTGCATCTTTTTGATTGAAATTCCATTAGCTTGTTAGTGGAGGATTGTGGAGAGTCAGTGAATACTTAGCCTTGTTAGCTGAGGCGCAGAGTAAATGAGTGTGCAGCAGGTCATTGTCCACTTAAAACTCACTCTGCTAACTGCTGGCTAGCTTAAATAATTCATGGAGCGTGACCTGCGTTGACTCCTCTAAACGAGCGCAGCTCCTCTTTCTGTCTGTTTGGATAATATCTCAACTCCGGAGTTAATTACGTTTTTACTCTTTTTTTTCCACATTTCAGCCAGCTGCATGCCGAGCGGTCACGGCCTTTTTCCTGTGGACATGGAGCAGAGCCAAGTGAAAAGATGGCAGATATGATTGAATAATTCTCTGCAGCTCACAATCACACACAGCCACATCAACAAGTGGGACAATGAGGTCGAAAAGCTTTAATTCGTTTTCAAAACACAAACTCCAGAATGGCTGCACATGCTGTTAAAGCTAGCAGACAGCAAGAGATGCTAAATCCGTCAACAACAACTTTGTGCAACTGACATTATAGGACAGTTACAGGATAACAGATAACAGGCGTGATAATGTAGAACTACATGTCCTGCTATTTCCTGAATTTCAACCATCTTCCCAGAATGTCTTTTATGAACCATCTTTCTGACCAAGACCACCAGCCCACTCTCTTCTCCGCCTCCACTGTCCTACACATCCCCTCACCCTCACCCTCTTCCTCCTCCTCCTCCTGCTCCTCCTCCTCCTCCTCCTCACCCCTCCATTCCGGTAGCTGTCATCAATCTTGCTAAAATGACAGGCGACAGATGTTAGCCTTTGCAAAGATCAAATCTGCTGCTTCAGGGCGGCCTCATCACACACACACACACACACACAAAAGCAAAGCACACATACAGTTATGCACACATGTATATGCCATCACACATGCACAAAAATGCACGCATGTACACACACACACGCACGCACGCGTGTATGCACTAGTCATAACCACGGGTCACATGGCCCATGCAGGCTTTCAGTAGACCCTTCTCCCTCTGCCAATTATTAAATGTATTCTGACATCAGAGAGACAGAGAGGGATTAGGTGGAAGCAACTGTCACCATGTTTGAGCATGCAGCAACCACCAGCAACCACACACACACACATGCAAAGATACAATTGAAAATAGATATGATTTCTAATAACTACATTCCCAAGAAACCAGGAGAACAGGGAAATCTCAAACGTCTTTTAGTTTGCAAATATCAATAATACAGAGGTTTGGATACATTACAATTTCCAACATTTGACTGATCACAGTGAGACAGATTACAACCACAAAACCCACAACCACAAATACCCCATATTCACATGGACAATTCCAGGTGGACACAGGTGAAACTGGGATCACTCAATTCCCACCGGTAACAACATTCTGATTCAGATTCAGATGGCAACAGAGGAAACAAGAGTCTTATAGGCCACCATTCCTGGGTCTGACATAGGCCCAACACCCACCTACTTACATTCAGGTCTGTACTGCCCACCCACAGACCCCAACCATGAGGGTGGGACAACTTCGAACGCCTCCATACCTCACAAATCATTTTGCAGAACCAATTTGTCCCCGTTTCAGTACTTCGCTCTCTCATTGTTATGGATTCGATGCTGTAAAGCTGCAGGTCAGTGAGGATAGATATGACTCAGGAAAGAAATAAGAGAGCCGCAAATTACAATTCTTCAAATAAACACCACGCACACTCCAGATATGAACCAAAGGTCAAGTTCCAAAACTATAATATACATATACACTATTCTGCAGACATAACCTCATAACTGCTCAGAGAAAATTGTATTTTTATGAACACAGGGGAGCCTATTTAATCCAGACGGACAACCAAAGGTTATTTCTCTGTCATTTAAACAGAGTAAAAATAATAACAGCTATGTAAACAAGTCCCACACAGCAGCATTTACATCTTCATAAGCAAGCATGGTGGTACAATTACATTAGACCTTCACGACGTCAGCCTTTTTAATAACAGCAGCAGCTTGGCAGTGTGTGTGTGCTTCAATAATGATGTCCACAACACACACACACACACAGAAGAAGAAAAAGAAGAAGAGAGAGAAAAGTTTGATTTCTACTTTGTGGTCCAGTTGCTGCAGTGAGGCAATTTGTGCAGTGTGTGTGTGTGTGTGTGTGTGTGTGTGTGTGTGTGTGGATTTGCTTTGGTGATGACAGAGAACACCCCCTCTCACACAGAGTCAAGGCATCTGAAAAGTACAGGCTGTAAACCTCTGAACTTTTCAGACCCGCTCGATCGGCTGACACGTGTGGTTCCTGCGCTAACGGCACCTGTGGTTTCACCCAGTTCTAACAAGTGGATCAGCCACTGGTGGCAGCAAATATGCATTTAGCGGACTGAAATAGAGCAGCTCGCGGCTGCAGAAGATCTGCCGGATCACACTGCTTTGTGATGGGAGCTGCTTTGGTTTTCTAGTGACCAGCTCAGGCTTTCTGTGGAGATTCTATTTAATGTTGTATTTTAGGATTCAAATACATGTTTAACCAGATGCGGTGACATCTGTGGAAGCTGTGCACACTTGTCCCAGGTGTGCACGTTCAGAGCGGAGAAAGAAATGAGACACGCGTGAGGTTTCCAGTCCTTCAGAGCTAACCGCTGCTGAGGTTCAGGGTGTGTGGTTTTGGTTGAGGGGATGCTGATGGTATTGACCGAAACACTCTGCTCCCTTCCTGGTGACTTCAGGGCATGGGCAAGGTTAAACGTGGAGGACGGCGAGCAGAGGAAATGATAAGGAAAGCAGAGGAAAGAGAGATGACAGGAAATGGAAAGAAAGATGCAGGGGAGTCCCGTCACAGGGGACTAGGCTATTGATTGAATAGTGACATTGATTAAGCATCCTCTGATTCAGTGTCTTTGTGCAGAAGTGTGTGCACGTACAGGAGGATTACTGTATCTGTGAGGGAGAAGAGAGGCTGGCTTTGTTTTCTGAGGGTCTGGTCTTCTTGCATTCATGCTCTTCATCCTTCAAACACTGAAAAACTATTCACTCTTGCGCTGCTCTTCCTGTACCTCTTTGTTTTTCATCTGTCATTAAATTTCTCATCGGGGTCAGATTCTTTCCCTCCCTCCTCCTCCCTGGTCAATCTGCCAGGTGATTGCAGAACTTGTGTGAGAGGGTAACTGGTGAAAGGAGGAGCTGGAGCCCTCGACCAGGATTTCTGCTTTCTATCAACCATAACTGAAATTGAAGCTGTCTTCCTAAAATAAAGAGGGTCACAGTCTGTGTGTGTATGTGTGTGTGTGTGTGTGTGTGTGTGTGTGAGTGTGTGTGTGTGTGTGTGTGTGTGTGTGTGTGTGTGTGTGTGTGTGTGTGTTAAGGTTAAGGTTTGAATTGGGGTTGGGTTAGGGTCAGGGTCAGGGAATGTTAGAATTAGTGTAAGTGGCTGGGTAATATACAGTATTATGCCTCTAAAAGTCCTCACAAAGATAGAAGTACAAAGCTGTGGGTGTGTATGTTCATGATTGTGTGTGTATCACACATACTCTGGAGTGTAACGCACACACAATCTTCCTCCACACTCTAATTGCTCTTGAGTGGTGACCCTCATAAACAAAAGACGGTCCAGGAGCAAAGAAGCAAAGGCTTGTCTTGTCCTTTAATATTCCTCTTTCATTCTTTTCCTTTTATTTCAGCGTGGCCTCTGGTTGGACAGAGGGGAGGAGGGAGAGCCCAGCTAACACACTCACACACACACACACACACATACATCACATGCTCCGTGTGTTGTGTGTATTGATCGCAGGGCTCGGTAGCAGAAAATAATGGGGTGGTGAAAGCTTCGTTGAGAGAGGGAGATAGAAAAAAGAGAAAAAGAAGGATCTACAAACATGTGTATGCTAACACACATACATATACACACACACACACACACAAACACACACACTCTCATATCCTTCCCTGCCTCCTTTCTGCCCTGTGTCCCATATGAATATTGGTTCTCCCATAACTCCTCCATGTCATCACGCGTGTCTGTCTGTGTGTGTGTGTGTGTGTGTGTGTGTGTGCGTGCCTGCGTGCGTCCAGGCTGCTTAATTTGCATGTGTGTGTGTGCGTGTGTGTGTATGTGTGTGCATTATCTATGTGAATAAATCCTTCCAAGCAGCAGGCGCCTCAGGGTGATGCGATGCGGCCAGTGCCCGCGCAACCATACCCTAGCTAATTTACAACCAACCTAGTGTGTCCCAACGCACATGCGCGCGCACATGCACACACACACAGCTTGATGACACCACAGTGAAACATGTCGTCTAGACGACATTGAACCCCGAGTCCGCCCAGGGTAATTGTTTTATGCAAATGCAGAGTGCCAGGGCTGACATGATTGGGCCAGACCTGGCGTTGATTGAAGTGTGTTTGTGTGTGTGTTTGTGTGTGTGCGCGTGTGTGTGTGTGTGTGTGCGTGCGTGCGCGCGTGCAGCAGTTGTTATGGATGTGGTCATGATTGTGGTGCAGTGCTGGTAGCCATTAGTATTACTGTTATTGTTGTAAATGTTCTATTATTCAAAAGGGCAGGGCGGGGCATTAAACATAACATGCAAAATTATGGAATCAGTTGATACACACACACACACACACGTTCAAATCATTTTCAAGTTGTCACTGAATTGTGTTGTGAATTCACAATCATGCCACATGTCTTACAGTTAAAGCTAACAGGAATCATAGCAACAGCACAACTCAGCATGTAAACACACCGGCAGATACTGCAACGAAATGTAATAAAGTTTAGAGTGTAAAGCTCACTCCCTGTGTCTCTCCCACACAGACAAACAGGAACGCGTGCACACACACACACACACACACACACAAATACACACACACAGGCCATGTGCTATCAAGGCAGCCATCAGAGGAGAGTGTGTGTTGTGGTCCAAGTCATAAATTTAATTTCATGCTGGATTTGCAGAGCTCATCTGAATTGCATGTGAGCACAGTCTGATGGGCCTCAGTCTCAACGCTGAAAAGTCACACACTAAGACACAGATGCTGCCACTGATGCCCCCCAACACACACCCTCACACACACACACGCTCACACACACACACACACACACACAGCACCAGCATCTCATAGATCAGGATGACAGCATGACCTCAGACTAACTTTTTCATTAATGTGATTATATAGGAGTTACATTTATCCTCTGGTGGCTGGAAAATTCATAAACAAGCATGAACACGGATTCAAATGATGTGTCCACTCATCAGCACGTTATATCTTTTTTTTTTTTTAATTTAATTTATTGTAGTTCCCAGCAATATGGATGAATATCATCATAATAATAAAGGTGACATACAGGGTCAGTGCAGCAGGAAACGGTGGTCCAGGCTGTTGATATATCGGGTGCAGGCGTACTGTAGATCACATGTTTTTTTTTCTCTGTGTTTAAACTTTATTGAAATAAAACAACTCCCTTAACCTGCTGCGCTTTTTTTTTTTTTTTTTTAGTCTCTAATTACTCGAACACTGACAGTGATTGCCTCCTGGACTACAGGCAAAAATGTTGATGTATTCCACTTCAGGCCAATTGGACTAAACATCTTTCCAGTTCTTTCATCCTCTTACCTTGAGTGTCAATCAAGTGTGGTGTATTTTTGGATGTCACACTGGATTCTTTTGGAACCAGACGTGTTATTAGACAGAATACTGGGCGTTATTTTCCTCTCGTTGGACCATTTCATTGACGTCAAGCATTGCTTTGCTCCACGTTATCAGGCTGTGCCCACGTTATCAGGCTTCTCCCTAGCAGCACCCTGTTTCGGTGCTACTGGGGAGAAGTCTAACTTTTAAAGTGTTGAAAACTGCAAGAGTCCCAGAACTCCACAAACATCAAGGAAACTTTCCTGAGCATCTCCTGCAAAGCAGCCGGGCTCCTCTCCCAGAGTGCTATACCTTCCCACAGCTGCTGCACTAACAAAGACAAAAGGCTGACGCACACCTCCACACAAACACATCGAAGCTCCCCCCTCCCTCTGCTCTCCACACTCCTGCCTGGCCACTCTCAACATCCCTGCGCTCTTTGAGGAGACGTCCCAACAATTCCTAAGGGTCCCTCATTAAAGCCACGGCACGGACTCTCCAGGGAGTGTGTACATGTGTGCACGTGTGCGTCGGGCTGGTAAACTTTGCAGAGGTCACCTTCTTGTTTCCGTCTTCACCTCCTCTCATACCTTTTCCTGCCCCAACCCAGGAACCACCCACCCAGGTCCTGTCAGGGACCAGCGTAAACAGGCAGAAAGGTCGAACCATTTTCCAGCTAACCATTTTACTCTTATTACTCTAGCACAGAAAGTCCCACTGAGATCCAGTACTTGACTATTTATTTTACAGATTTTTATTCAAACTGTTCAAACATTCACAGTCAGTAAGAGACAGCAACATAAAAGCAGTAATGAAATGAGTTACAGGACCTACATTTACACTTACACCAAACACCAGGTTGTATTCTTGCATTTAACTGCTGTTGCCAAATGTTTGTTTCTTTTTTTTCTGTTTACACTCATTTTTCCTCCGCTAGCCTTAGCTTTATAGGTGTTAGCAACAGGGGTGGGGCCATCGGTGCACCACCACACTGGCTGTGCAAGAGTATTGCAATCAATGAAAAATCTTAATAACTCCTTGGTCATGGCAGTGTTGAACCCTCCAGGGTGAACCTTCCTCTGCTTCTTCCATCAGTGTCCACCTGACAGAAGCCCAAATTGTCTGCCTGTCTGCCTGCCTGTCCCTGTTTGCTGACTGACTGTAGAAGCCATTTAGCATGCTGAATGTCAAGGTCGGCCGTGCCATCCTTGTCATCACTCTCCACGGCAGAAGGTCAGAGAAATGTCCTCCTCAGCTGGCTGGTGTTGGAAAAAGCGTGGTGGCAGATGGGGGAAAGAAGACAAATTTAACAAAGGGAGGCAAACAAACACCCATTTTCACCTCGAGTTCACTAATTTTCCACCCTCCGTCTCTGCAGATATCTGAGGTATTTTGTTTTTGTGTTTGTGGTCTTTCTGTTGTGCCATTTTGGAGCCAAATGTCCTCATAACACAAACTTTCCTTGAAGACTGGGAATACAGTGCAGATTTTTGGCTAATAATCATATTTCTGCTACCGCTGCAAAGGATGACCGTTGGCTGTTTCAAATATCATCCCTGTGATCCATAACAGACAGCAACTTTAATGCAGCGAGTAATTACAATTTGTGCCAACCAGCTTTTTCTTCCTTTGTCTTTGCACAGAAACGTCCCAGTTCAACATTAGGGTGGATGTGCAAAGAATGAGGATATACAGTATATTAAAACACCCACAATAATGTTGAATATATATGTTCAGCTTCTCCAACCATCTTTTTGTCAATTCTGGAGCTCCTTTATCCTCATTGTTCAGGGTCAGGATTGGAACAAATGCTTATTCATTTATTAAATGTATAAGATAATGAGTCATGTGGTGATGGACAACATTTCGGGACCAAAAACCAAAACCTTTATTTATTCTAACTAAGAAAGCCCATAACTAACCAGCCCACTGGCAAATGAAACAGTTGCAAGGAATTAACTGAAAGCAAAGTTCGCAGGGGAACCGTCCAGAACTTGGAGAAACACCTCTGAGATAACTGGAGGTCAGAATTTGGGCCATGCGTTGACATTTGTACCGTCTGGCAAGAAGTGAAGGGTGCATGCGGGTGTAAGTACCCGAGGCCGAGTAATTAGCAAACCTCCAACAGGTGTGTCTGCTTAGGCTGCTCTCCACACTCCCTTCAGCACCGAGAGAGGAATGAGAAAACAGGAATAAAAAACAAAAACCATGACAAGTAGGCCTATTATGAACATAAATATATAAAAACTTTAAGTATCCCACTGCTCCATGCTCTCCGGTCGAGGCAGAGTCGAGCTGACTTTCCACAGCTTGAGTAAATACGGTCGACTCTTTCATTAAGCCCTCTGCGTGTCTTTCATCCCCTCGTACTTCATCCCCACAGGCTGCTGTTTGGACAGACGGGTGAGATTAGATTCAGGTTTGAATGACATTGGAAGTTTGTTTGTTTAATGGCTCAAATAAAGATAATGGTTAGAATGTTTAAAGATGGGTTTGAATATGGAATCTGCGAGTTCTGCTCTCAAAATACCAACGTCCACAGCAGCAGGAGGAACACAGGAAGGAACACAGGAGGCGCAAAGGAAGTTGAAACGTGAAAAACTTTTGCAGTGATCTTGGACCACATGACAATTTTCAAACCCAACGCACAACTCGGTGTCTCCGACAGCTGCGGCTTCTTCACTTCTAAGCCCCATATTAATAAGACGAGGTGTCTGCACGCCCCCTTATCAAAGCCCACGCGCTCACAAACACATCTGCCTGCTCTTCATCCAGCCGCTGCTCTTTCATCTGCACATCCTCTGCTCTGCACCATACATTCTAAAAGAAACGGGCCCTTATACTTCCACAGATCTCCTGTGCACCACTTTCAAATTAGACATATTCACAGAACTCGTTGAAGCGAGTGAAAAGAAGAAAGAGGAAGAAACACAGTCGCGTTCATGACCCTGAAAACAATGTGCCAGACCTGAATTGTGTGTACAGCAACTGTTTTATTCTTTATGTGATATAAGCTTAAGATTGCTAAAGAATGTCCTCATTTGTCTGAAGAGAGAGCATAGAGCTCCTTTTAAACATTTATTGGAAATCCCTGTCACTAATTAATACTAAAGATACTGGTTGACCTCATCCCACAGGGAATACTGGTTAGCTTAATTGGCTGCTCTAAACTGCCCACGTGTGTGTGGATGACCTGGAGCTCTCTCTGTAAGTGGGTGTGTTCCAGTTCTCTCATGTGCACACCTGGTCCTGTTCTCCTGCTCAGCCCTTCAGATCCACACAGCTGACATCCGTTTAGTCCACTTACCTTCAGTACAAAAGTCCCTCTTTTCCACTGCTCACATTTGGGTTGAGGCAGGAGAGCACTGAAAGTTCCTGTCTCAGCTGCCTCAACTGAACACCACCTGATTGCTTGTTCCCCATGTCAGAGCTAAGATTCACAGTGTGAAGTCAAAAGAAGGACCAAATCCCATGTTTACTGTGGAAGCACCTGTTAGGAAGACCGTGGTGCCACAGTTGGTTTTGACAGACATTAGAAATCAGCGGGTTTTCCACAGAGACATCCCAATTTTAGTCTGCATAAACCAGCACTTTCAGTTTGAAAAGCTCCCCTCAGGCCCAGTTTATTCCTAGTGCAATAAACCTACTTAATTTGCATTGTGTAAATTTAATTTCTTTTGTATTGTTAGTTTATTAAAGACAGATGTTCATAATTGTTGTTTTTAGCTTTGCTTTTGAATTTCTGATGACTTTTTTTGTTGTTTTTGTCCCTGACTGCAAATCAACCTCCACATTTAAGAGAGTGAAATGTCTGAACTGAAGATCAGTGTTACTGTTTACAAATTAGCTTCAAATTGGAGCAGATTTTCACGCTTGCTGAAGAACATCTGGCTCTCTGCTGTGTCTCTGCTGTCGTGTCTTCAGAGGTGATGTTCACTTTTGCTGATTTTGAGGACTGAGATCTCAACTGGGGACCTCTGGTGTTCTCTCTCGCCCCACTAATTAAGTGTAATACAACTTCGTCTGTCTCACTTTCTCTTTTGTCTCCCTGTCATCTCTTCCATCCCTCCATCTTCAGTCATCACTACAATCGTCTGTGTAACTATAACAGTTTGTGTAAATTCCTGTTTTGTATTTTATAATGATTTAACGCTTAGGATCCACACATATATATATATATATATATATATATATTTTTTTTTTTTTTGTTAATAGATTCTGCAGGGCCGCAACATGCTGCTACAGCTGTGAGCACAGCTCGAGGTGTGAGTTCACAAGGTTATGACGTGCGCGCCCTGAAGCCTCCCCATAACCACTATAAGGAATAAGTAAACGTTAGGAGAGGATGGATGGATTGATGGATGGATGGACAGATGCATGTGTAAATATCACAAGCATTGTTATCTTTATTGACACAGGTTTGATGTAAATCCAGCCAGAACACACACACACAGTTCTCCTGACTGCCACCCTCCTCCCATCTCTACTTTAGGCCCCCAGAAGCCTAAAGTAGCACCGAGCTGTAGAAATGTCAGGGGTCATATTTACGTTGATGTGGAAGTTCTGGTCACCCTGGGCCACAGTAAAGGTCGGCACCATCGTGACGGCTGGTGGGTTTTATAGCGCGGAGGACTTCCGTTAGTCACTGCTCCAAAACCTCCTCATGGAATTAACGTCATTGTCTGATTCCTCTGCCCCTGCCCGTCTTTCCCTTTCCAGATTGCCCTACTGGCAGATCTGCCCTGTGAAAGGTCAGATTTTAAAGTCAGCATGAGTCTCTTAACAGCACTGATGCACGATGGTTAAATAAATATACTGTAGCTAAAAACCAGACAGAAGTCAACAGCTACAGTTGAACTATGAACTAAATGAAAGGGGCTGATAGCAGGTTTCACCCTGTTTACTCAGCCGTCACTGCTGACATGCATCCAGTCATTATGTAACTGATGGAATGGAGGTTCCAGCAATGTAACACTGGTTAGACGCTTCTGCCAAAGGATCACCACGATCACGTCATATCACATTTTCTGTAAATATAAGCTGTCGACTGGGAGACGCCATTCATGTCAACCTCGTAATTCACCAGCAACGCACGTTTTTTATGATGCTGAAATTATGAATGAAACCCACTACACACAGTAAATACAGCTAATGTTTACAGCTATCATGAGCAATCGATGGATTTATACATTTAACGAAGTCAAATGTGCCCTTTGTGGCAGATCAGATCATAGCAATGGCATCTGCACCGCATCAGCCGATATGAGGATGTGCAATAATAGCAGTGATAACATTGCAATATATCGTATTTTCCAGTCAGCAAAAAAGATCAAAGCCTGGAAATGATTTTAGATCGTTGTAAAAAAGTGATAATCGCAGCACGACTGGAACTGGAAACACATGCGAGATGCAATCAGTATCATCAGTCTGAGACGACAAACTCTGGTGAAAAAAAACTAGATAATTAATGTTGGAATTAAAATGAATCAGTTATCCCAAAGCTGTATGAGACCAGAAGTGACATCACAGCGGGATTACAGAATAAAAGTTAAGACTAAATGCCCAGTTCAGGAGAGCAAATATGTGTCTACGTTTGTGTTGATGTGCAGATGTTTCTTAGTTTTTTTTGGTGCTCTCCTTGATACCACAGGGAAACAAGGAAGATGATGCAGTGTAGTCAAAGTATAAAAAGAGACCTCATCCTTTCCACCGAGGATTCGTGTTGAGGCCCCTTTGAGTCCACTTTTTGTTCTCCAGGCCCAACTGGGCCCTTTGTTCCTCGTATCTGCAACTCAGCAGGGTGCCTTGTGTTGTAGAGGATGGGAGAGTGTGTTTGGAATGCTAATGTAAAAGCAAGAACAGACACACACACATGCACACACAAGGGTTAATGTGGCTAAATGGTCCACCTTCCATCTCGCCCTGCCAGACTTCATGCTGACAACGATACGCCCACTTGACAGTGGAGTATGCATCCGCCAGACCACAGCAGAATCCATATGGAAACCTTCTACCACTAGCAGGGAAGGGGCAGATGGGTTGAATGGCCTTAAAGCATACTCTATATATTCATACTTCAGAGGAATCTCAGGAAAACCTGGGCCAAAATACCTTTCTGCAAGTCAAACAGAATTATCTGGAGGTGTTTTAGGAGTTTAGGCACAATCGTCCAGTCATACAGTGTTTGGATTCAGCATATGGCTCATGAAATAATGAGTTCTTTGTGTCCATTTGTTTTAAGTAAATGTTTAAAGATTGGGGAAAATAAGCTTGTTTGGATGGATAAGGACATAGAGCATTCATTTGAAGCCATAATAAGGCTTAAAAACATGTATACTGCCGCCTATGTGCCAGGCAGTGCACCACGTGCACTGTGATGATGTGTAATGTCAGACTGCCTTGGTTGTGTTTGGAAAATAGTTCCGGATGAAGTTCCGACTTCCACATTTTATTTTTGAACAGCATTAGCTTGACTTGGCTGCTTAGTGACCCAGGTTGTGCGTGTGTGTGTGTGTGTGTGTGTGTGTGTGTGTGTGTGTGTGAGTGCACACATGTGTGGCCATCTGCAGTTCATCATTCTTTCTCAAAGTCTCAATCTTGCGCCTGTCTCCAACATTTGGCAGCACTAAGGTCTCTGATGCCAGCAAAGGTCAGAGGCAGTGATTTATCGGCCCTCTCCTGGGAGGCTGTCTGTGGACCTGCCCCGCTTCTGGAACACAGCCAGCATCCCTGACACCCTGGTAACATGCTGCCAGTGGATGAAAAGCTTGTTTCGGTTACTTCAGCCACATGTACAGATTTGAGAAACTTGAAGCACCTCCTGTTTTTGGTTGCGGAACATGAACCTGAACTCTCTTTGAAACTGTCTACAAAATAATGTGTTCTATTAATTGACCTGCTGACCTGCGAATTGTTCCTCTATTCAATCCTGTTTTGAAAACCCATATTTATGCATCCACCCCTCCCTTAAAGACGGAAACATTGCAGCCTTGCTGAGCTGTAATTGACATTTTTTTCCACCGTACAGTCTTGATGAGTCCTTGTTTGAGGCTATAACAGCTGCAGAAAAGCCCAGTGAGAATCAACATACCAACAAAGGCTGGGGATACAAGAGCAGGGGAGCCAGCTCGCATGTAAACGATGCACAATTTGAAATATTGATTAGAATATGCTAAACAATTGGTTTGCACGGAAACAGATGCTTTAGAAATTTGTCTGACCTCAGGGTTGTGTGTGGTGTTAAACACTGAATGAGAAGAGAATTCTTCAGGGTGATATCCTAGCAACTTTTATGAACCTTAGGGCAACAACATACTCGGATATTATTGTGATATTGACAGAAAATAGTTACATCCTACAGTATTCACGGGTCCAGCGTGTATTACTCAGTCTGTGTCATATAAATTGTTTACATTAGCATCCTGAACAGAATGCACAGAATCACAAGTTTCTGTCAAATTGATTCTGATTTATGGCTTTTTATAGTGGGGTCTCACCACCCAAAGGTAATTTCTAGAGATGAGGGTGGGATCAGGAGAAATGCAAATAGATGTAAATGAATTTCCAGGACTTAGACAGAATCAAGCCTTCATGTCTACCCCCCACACAGGTTCTCCATACCTCCACCTCCATCTGCTTTACATTATTAAACATACTTCTGATATATTGTTGCTTTTCTAATAACAATGAATTATCCAATATCAAATCAAATATACTAATGTGATATGATACAGGTTGTGATTTGGAGATTGTGAAATGTGAAGTGAAAAATAAAGTTAAAAAGAGAAATATGCAGGAAAGCACTCAAAAGTGTGCTTGTTTTATGAACCATTGGACAGAAACACAGACACAAAAGCTCATCAGCGAAGTTACGGTATTGGAACAGAGCTGCTTTTTGCTTGGTCAGAAAAATAAAAACTCTGAATGTACTTCAGCCACTTCAGACAGGGACACTCTAAATAGTATCTGATTGCAACTGAAGGTAATATGAGATAATAGGAATTGGGCTTTAGTAAAAAAGAAAAAAAACCTTGCAGTTTCATTTTTTTAACTTAATAAAAAAATATATATATATTTTTGTAATATCTGTGTTTTAGGATGAGTAAATGAGCAAAATTCTCCTTCATTGCCTCGATCTATAGTTACTCCCTCTATTGCCTCTTTACTGTTTTTGAAGGCATTTGCCTTGAGCTCCATTATTCTACTACTCCTTTTAATTTCATTAGAATTTCTTTTTATTGTCTCCTCAAAATAAGACATTTTGCGGCGATATGCATACTTCCACTGGCTTTAGAGCCCATAGCTGCCTGGAATGTCAGAAAAGTGTCGCCGCAGTCATGTAACAGTCATTTTATTTCTAGCTGAACAAATAGATGTGTCTTCAAAGGCCCTTGAACTATTATCAGGAATCTGCTTAAACTACAAACTCATTACTTTATGCCATAAAATGAGAGGCATGTATGTCCAAGGGATTTGATTTTAACTGCACGTTCTCTAAGCTTACTAAGTGCAGTCATTTAATGTATGGCATTTCACCAAGGAAGTCGCCGCGAAGGAAAGTGTCTGCCTTTTTGTGCAGATCGCCAGCAGCAGCTATTCATGGAGGAGGCATCGCCTTTGAAATGGGCAGCATCTGTGGGGCGCAGAAACAAGGTCTGCTAAGGTTCCTGCAGAAGCAGGAAAAGGAAGATGGACGCAGACATTTGTATATGGAGTGGAGTGTGTTTACAGTCTCCCCTTAATGGAGAAAAAACGCCCTTGACGTTCATTATGGTGGCAGTAACTCTTGACAAGATGTCAGGCTGAATGCCCTTGAAGGTTCCGACAGGATCGAGTTTTTTCAAAAGCCTGTTTCCACCTCTGTGTTTTTTTTTTTCTCTACCATATAGAGCACTCTATCCTTGGTCAGAAGAGTACAGGTCAAGGTCAGAACTTAAAGGCTGATTAATTAATACTGTATGATGCTGCTAAAGAGAGGCTGTTTGAAATCTAGTTGAAAGTCACAGCTGAGGTTTGTTCATATCCTGAACGCTGGTGTACTCACATTAGAGCCTCCGTGCTGATTTCTATTTTCTATATTGTTGTTGAACTTCTACCTTCCAGGAGACGTGTGACTTCCTGATCTTTGTTTCTGTCAAAGGTGTGAAAAAAGAACCTTTTCAGCCCCACTTCAGTATTAAAAAGCAGACGGGGGGCTTCCCCACAGCGGCTGTTGTATGCACAGAGAAGCAGATGAGGACAGGACGGAGCGACGCGACCTCGGGTCCTCCCTTATCCCACAGCCACAATAAAGTAGTGAAGCTCTGTTTTTATTGATCAGCAGCGCAGGCAGTCGGGGAACCGACAAAGCAAATCAGTAGCGATACTACTCGTGCTATAAAGTACTAAAAGCAACGCCTGGTTAGTATGTAGCCCAAAAAAATCTATAAGCGTATATATTTAAAGTATTCCTCCCTCAAACTCGGCGATCCACGTGCATGTAGCACATGTAAACCATTTTAAACAGAACGAACAGGAAACTTGTACAACTCCACCTTGTTTCTGATGCATTTGAGGTAAAATTACTGCGGCAGATGGTAAAAATATTACTGGATCAACATCAGTGCTGCGATGCCTTCGAATCAAATTAGAGAGGCTGTTACTTGACTAAAAAATACTACCTGGATTAAAGATGGCATGCAACCTCACGTTGAACATTAATCGAATGGAGGGGCTTTCAAATGTGGCATTTTACCGTGGGAAAAGATGAACCACTTTGCTGTCATGAGAATGAATGGGAGAGGCATTTAGTGACAAAGAGGTGGCCTTTTCCCTTTGCCGCGTAATTCCAAGGCAGGGGGAAGATTGTAGCTTTATCAAACTCCCTGAATGGCTAAATGCAATAGGTGAGCACTCAGAAAGTGCTCATCATCACAGCATGACAGTCAGGAAGGAGGCAAGGAGGCAGGAAACAAGGACAAAATGAAGGGCAAGATTGCTGGGGGAGAAGAGCAGCACCATTCATTTTCATCTACATGATTAAACTCAATGTGAGGTTACAAGACAACAGGAGAGGGATTCCTTCCCCCACTTTCCTTTTTTTTGTCTCTCTGACAGTCTGAGCGGTTGTTAACATCGTCTCCACTCCTTTGGCTGATGGGGTGAAAGGTGTGTGCTGCTCCCCGGGACAGTGGAGACCTCATTTTTATATGTGAACGGCTGTGAACACCACTGAATGACATACTACAAAGGTTGGATGTGCTGCTGCCCTTTCTCTCTTAAATGGTACGTTGGCATTTAGCTTCGCACGTGTCAGCAGAACACACTCTCGCAAGTATTTGCAGCCAAAATGTGTGTGTGTGAGTGTGTGTTTTATCAGTTTCCAGAAACAAGAAATAAGGCAGAAAACCTACCTGTGAGACGGCCACGGAGGGGTCCAAGGGTGGACGATAAGACAGAGAGACTATTTACATTTTGAGTCCTTATTATGTTAATTTTGAATGGCCTCTCCACGTAATTCTATTACACACGTTGGCCAGAGAGGGAACATCAACACACGCCGGCAGACAAGCGCGGCCACATGATGGAAATCAAGAGTCAGGTGGGTGTGTGGAGAATGTGTGTCCACAGATGTCTCCAAAAAAGAAGAGAGCAGCCAGCCAGCCAGCCAGCCAGAGAAACTTATCTAAACCACTTGTGATCCTCAGAAAATTGTTTATCAGTTGCTCTTTCAGTGCAGGATGTGCTCCCAGCGAGCCCTGTGGAGTATTATACCTCAGGAAAGCATATTGCTGCTGCAATCACACCAGCAACCAAACTGCTGTAATTCTCTGTCACTCTCCCACAATCCTTCAGCGGCTCAGCACAGCCGACTAGGAGGATAGAGGCTGGGATTGCCTCAAGTTGAACAGATGTTATCTTTTTTTTTTTTTTTTTTGATGTGACTCTCAGAAGAACCTTTTTAATCAGTCTGCATGGAATGCTCTGATCCGACTGAACAGGACAGACCTATGAGAAAAGATAAAGGTGGTGATGGGGCTTCTTAATGATGGATTCAGTATACAGCTCATTTTAGATCAGATTTATTGACAGCTGGGTCTGAGAAGCTCCGGTAGCTCATAGAAAGAATGAATTTATTCATGTCCGAATGACTGGGCCTTAGTGAGACTGCGGACTGACTCCATTGTGGGCGGCCAACCAGACCATGTGTCGGTTTGCAGCAGTCTTGCAGACCCCATAAAGGCATGCATGCACCCATGTTGAAACATACACACTTAAACGCTGTTGTTCCCGACAGAGGCTCGGTTCTTCGGCACACCTCATGTCTTGTTTGGTTTCACGCTTACATCAAGGCTAGTTAGAGGCCATTTGCTCCCGGCTCTCCCCCTCTCAGCAGGATAGGATGGGTAATGTAGTGTCTCATAACGACTGGCCTGCCACCCGACCTGACAGACTAAAGCAACAGTTGGTCTCTCCTTAGGACCTGAAGGAAGGGTGGAGAGAGGAGGAAAATGATTGAGCATGTTCCTTCAGCTAAGGCTGGGATTGGAAGGTTTGGGTCATGTAGTCACACAAAAGTTCTCAGATGAGGAGGAGAAAATGGTGTCTTCTGTCAGGCTTGCTCACTGCAGCCACAGCAAGCCAAAGGAGAGCTCATTAAAACGGTTTTAAAGGTAAATTGTGCTCTTTACATCCTGCATGTTCACGATTCTTCATAAGTACAAGTAATAACTTGTGACATTTTCTTTTGAATAAAGAGGCATACATCAGCGTCTGGAATAACTGCGGCATGCTCTAATCGATTTAATTCATCCAGTTTCTTAAAAAGGGCTTTTGCTTGGAGAAATTGCAGAGCGACTGCATCACTGGACATTAAATCTCTCCTCTGTTACCATGTGTTGTATCATCTTCTTGAAATAACAAAGCTTTGTCTGGTCCATTAAACTCACTGTGATATGACTGAAAATCTGGGTTATTATGGACTTTTCAGGTTATTATGGTGGTGAGTCAGCATGGTAACAAGTCACTTCAAAGATCTTCCAAGTTTTTAGTCATGTGTCCTGCAAAATGGGACCATTTCATTGAGTTCCTGCTGGTGCATCAGGGATGTCCAGGGGTCCAGGGTCACGATTCCTGCATTAAGTACATCTCAACTTAATATAACCTGATATCCAGAGATGCTACGACCTTTTACAACCTTAATTGAGGTATAAAATGATCCAAAAAAAAAAAAATAATAATAATCAGAGTTTGCCACAGAGCAAAACTTTATAGGAAGTAAAGACTGAGCTGCAAAGGTTACTTAGCTGCCTTTTCTTCAGTAGATCAGTAGGTGTCTGTTATTCTGTGTGTGTGTGTGTGTGTGTGTGTGTGTGTGTGTGTGTGTGTGTGTGAGTGTGTGAGTGAGGTAAAGGGGAAAGCTGACAAGCTTCACTTTCTATTAGCTGCCGACCAGGTACCTCCTGCTCGGTCACCAATCAATATGCTGAAGGACAATAGTGTCAGAAAAAAAAAAAAAAAAAAGAAAGACCCCTCATTCTCCAGCGGGTTATTGAGGAGAGGGAGATGAATGAGGGAAATGGAGGAGTGTGAGAGAAGGAAAAGAAGTAAATAAAGAATAATTCAGCGTGAGGGTGCTGAGTAAAGATGCGGCTGAATGAAGGTTATCAGCAGAGACGGGTTCTTTTTTATCTTTGACTCACTCACAGTTCCAGAATCCCCAGAGGGCCACAGCTGAGAGCCCCAGCAGGTCCACACACTCTCAGGGTCACATTATGTGAGTGCCCTTCACATTATCCTGGAGAGCAGAACTGAGCTTGACTCCAGACGCGCTGCCTGAGCTGAGAGGGTCCAGTCTGGTGGTCAGCCTGAACCACTCCGACAAATAAATTCATTTAAATTTAAAGTGTGTCTTCTGCATTAATGCAGTAAAAACAAATGTATAATTCTGTTAGGAAACTTCAGTCTTTGTACATACAAAATAGCATAAAATCATGGGTAAATACAGTTATTTTAAGTCAACAAGCTTCTGTGTTCCATCATAAAGGATCCTCAAAGAAACATGCAGTTTTTTTTATTACTTAGCTGGTGGGTAATCATTTTTCTCTAGATAGAAATACTTTGCAGCAATATTTACAGTAAAATACACTCTAAGACTGTTTTTGAGAGGAAAAATAAATTGCTAGTTAAAAGCAATCAAAAACAAAACGTCCTCCACTCCATAAAAACAAAGATTAAAAGTCTACAAAACACTCTTCTTTCAGAAGCAAATTTTGACATCAATATTTCGTCACGACATCCTGGATGTAAGTGCAAATCAGCCCATATGCATGTAACACCGGAGCCTTTCCTCCGGCCCTGTCCTCCTGACTAAAAGCCTTTTTGACATGAATTAGCATGTCGTCCTTAAAAGGTAGACGGGTCCAATTTTCCTCTGAAAGGTCTGTCTCTAATAGGTACTTCTTCACAAATTCCAGCCTGATCTAACCTTGAATCGAGACCCACGTACTTTCTTTTTTTTCACTTGCTCTCCCATCTGAACACACGAGCGAAGAGGAAAAATACAAGTTGTCACGTTTAAAAAAAAAAGAATCCGCACACACAATAACAACAAAAATTTCATTTCCATAATGCATTCTAATGGATGTGCGATGTGTTGCAGCAGGTGAGACCAGAGGGCAAAGGCTTCCCAGACAAACACGACAATAAACCTGACGAGCGCCATTACGCCGTTGATATTACAGGCTGTTAGGGGATGGAAATGATGATAATTAGTTAATTCAGCTATAATCTCATTTGTTTGGCCTCACCTTTCTCTAATACGACTTTGACCCCGGTGCTTGAACGTTCCAAACGACATAAATGAGAGTGCCAGCACACTAATTTAGCAGGCATATATACTGGCAGTGTGGATAAATGTCGGAGGGGTCTGACAGTGCGTCCTTAAAGCTGTTTGTTTGTTTTTCATAAATGATACCTCTCTGTGCCTTTGGAGACATTTGGAGGCATTTTAGGGTTTGATTTATTTATTTATTTTGGCAAGCTGCTGTTTTAACACCGTCCACACTGGAAAATGTCCACCTCTGCAAACCCATTTATGTTGCATTAAAAAGGGAAAAAAAAACAAAAAAAAACTGTGAACTAATTTGCCCTGAAAATGTTTTCGCAGTACTTTTCATCCAGGCTCTCTTGGCCAGATGAAGCAAGCAAACATCAAGAAATGCAGAAATGCATCATGGCACGCTTGCTCCCCGTTCGGCCTAAATAAAGCACCTCTCTTGCACCGGTTGTATCTCCACGCTGTAATCTGCTGCAGAACTGCTGCGTTTGACGACCTCGGCCGCAGCACTGCTCTCTAATAACTCCTGCAGGGGCTGGGCTGTGGGCCGGGGTCCAGACTGGGGACCATTTCAGGCTGGGTCACGTGTGTGTGGTTAGACCCAGGAATGCTGCACACCCTTTCATCCCTTGCCAGAGCAGGATGGATGCAGGCAGCTGGTCCTGTTCTTGAGTCTTCATCTCCATGAAGACCCCCCACCCCCCTGTGACCTCACCCCTGCATAAATACAGAAATGTGTAGAATTACCAATATGGAGAACATTTCGTTGAACGTGGCCAAACCATCTGATATTAAAAATCCTATTTTTCTCCTCTACCTCTTCTTTCCACATCTTCTGCTCATTTATTTCCTCTAAATACCTCATCTCTCTGTTCCAGCAGCACCCCTGCTCCATCTCAGAACACCGTGTAGCCCATCCACTGCCGCCGGCGTTCTAAAACCAGCAACAAGCGAGGGTTCCATAATGCACCTCTCGATGACATTCATTAGCCACCCCCTCCCACCTCCTCCTCCACTCAAACATACTGTATTCATCTCTCTTGCCCCCCATCTCCTTTGTGCTGTGATATGAATGCACTTTGATGCCTAATAAGTGGCTCTGTCCTTTTTGACATGAGCAGCCTGTGCCTGCCCTGTTCAGCCAGTAATTAGCCTGCTCCCCTCACTTAGCAGCCATGCACAAATTAGCCCACTACTCCTCTCTCTTTGGATTCTGTCTGTTCCTCCTCAGTCGTTTGGCCCCTCTCATTTTCCTCCACTTCCTTATAGGCTCTGTTTAGTTCATCCTCACTCTCTTTCTCTTTGTTGTCTCTTCCTATCGTGTCAGGTCATGGAGGAGACAGGCCAGATGTGTCTGATTTCATTTTTTTCTAATGTCAGAATGTCCTCATAGATGGTTGCTGGTTGCTGAAACTTTGATTGTTTTTGCTCTTTTCTTGACTCTATTTAAAGATTTAAAGCACTCGCATGTCCTTGGGGATGCGCCCCCGCAGCTGGATACCTATTTCACTGAGGTTCATCAGAAATGACAAAATTAAGGCTAGACTATGCAGATTCAAACATAAAATCCTGTCAGGACCCAAACTTGATTTCATTTTTACACACCTCATATTCCAGAATCGTCCTGCATTAAAACTACACCAAGTGGACAAAGCAGCAAAGTCAAGGTTTTCAATGGAACATAAAATATATAGGTGGTATAAAGGTTGTTTTTTAGGACTGTTTGCACCCATCTTGTGCTCTTGATTTACAGGGAATTCTTGCCATTTTATTACCCTCATCCAGGGAGGAGATTCTGTGACAGCATTTGTTTGTCTGATTGTTACTAACTCGAATAACTGGAACTTTTCGAGTAGGTAATTTCTTGGTAATGGGCATAGAACGGTTTAAATATTAGGTTTAAATATGAAGATGCAGCGACTTCCTAGACTCGTCTGGCTAATTCAAGCTTTATAAGACAAATTAACATCGGAATTTCACACAATTTCGCCAACTGCAGAATAACAGGATAAATTTTAGCCAAGTGATTATAAAAAGGTTTCATAACTAAAAGCACCAGGCAATCAGGCGTCATGAGAGTTTGGAAGGCATGTACAACCAACAGAGCTTTTCACTGTAATGGCTGTGCCTATTATGAGCATTAGCCCTCTTCCCTTACAAAATCAGTGCTCTGCGGTGAGCTAGATCAGAAACACACGCAAATGTTTCAAGTCCAGTTGGGCTCTGCACCGGTTACTGAATGTGTTTGGATGGTGGCTATTGAGCAGAGGCGAGAGGGCAAAAGGGACGTGCTGGTATAATGCATCTACTAATAACTGTTTATTATTGTTGGTTTCCCAGGGGGAGCACTTTATGGAAATGGATGTACATGAAGGGCAGAGGTGCGAGAAAGCCACTGTGAAAATAAGCTTTTTAGGCCCCCCTACCTTCCAGCCTTGTACCTTGCCAGCCTCCCCAGAAGCTGCAGTCGTACGCCTGTGTTTGTTTGTGGAGATGCACATGTGCAAAGTAAAAGGGAATTATTAGAGGAAAAAACATTCAGGTCTGAGCCTTCGGAGTGCTGGGCCTCTGCCAGATGCAGCACTTTCCACCCTGAACCAAGTCAGATGACCCCACAGCTCCACCTCCTAATCCCCCGATGTGATTTGGCCCTGAGTTACATACATTAATGAGACACTTTAGTTCTAGCTGCACATTAAGAGTTCATTAAATGAAAACAAAAAATATTTTTTTATTAATTCATGATTTGTATTTAAACCCTAAAGTGAGCTGATTGCATCACGTTTATTAAGTAATATCTTACCCCAACTTTTGACAGTGAAGCCAGGAAAATTGTGGAGAACATCAGACTATCAGTACCTGAGCTCTCACCTGACATCCAAGTCCAGTCCAAGGTGGACTTTAAAGGACTCAATGGCCAGCTGACGTTTCTGAATTCTCCAAGTGGCTCCAAGAGGAACCAACTTTCTACTGCATCACAGTCCCCTCATTCAGGAATGAATAAACTCTTTTCTTAAGAGCCAAAAGGCCACTAACCTCAGACCTCGGTGATTTCAGATAGCAGTCATTTCAACAGGAGCCACCAGCGCTTCAAACACTGCATGTCCCAGTGGTTGTGTCCCAAACAGGCCACTGTACGCAGATGAAAACCGAAGTGCATTCTCAGCCAGCGTGAAGTAAACTCATGCATCAGAGGGACTTTTGGAGCTCTTCCTGGCCATTATGTAATGTTCAGATTCAAGTCAGAAGTGAGAGGAGCTGAGTGATGTTTGGAGGAACGTGTCAACACTGTCATCCCTGAGCTGCCAGAAACACTGTGCAAACTTTGGTGTTTGGTCTCATCTTCACACCACAGCAGCGTTCCATGGCTCGACCCCTCAGTGGGACAGTGCATAAATAAACTAAGAGAAATATTCTGACTAAAAGAATGAGTGAAGCTCTGTTCCATTATGATCAAAGAGGCCAAATTAGAATCACAATGCAGTTGGGGTTTTTTGTAGTTACACCACATAAACTGAGTGAAACAAGCTGGAACTAATGGGACTTTGGAAGCAGAGCTGAAAAATATCTGGCAGAACAGTGAGGTCACGTCAGGAAACCTGTCTTGGAAGAAGCTTCACTTAGCAGGACAGAGAAAGAAGTGAGCCTGATCATTTTAGCAGAGCGTGCATAGAGCGTGTGTGCGGGTGTGTGTTTACTTTGTAATGACAAGGCTGGGTGAGCCATTTGACCTCACAGTGAAGAATGGGGAGAATCTCTTTCCCCCCATTCTTAGGACGAAGCAGGAGTCCAAACCCTGCTGGTTTTGGATGAAGGATGTGTTTGTCTACTGTGTTTGTCTTCAAACCCACCGCCGTTACTCTTCTGTGGTCACGGAGGATCCGCGTGTGATAATCCAGACTTCACACAGCTGGATCTTCCAAAGAAGAAACACACAGATGGGCACAATATCGTTAGTGTGTAGATTTTAGACACACCACATCTGATGGAGGAGAAACAGGCAGGCAGCTGGTCTGGTACCAGTCATGAATGTTCTAGCACCACCGCGCAAGAAAAGCTAGTATATTTATGCGTGGTGTGTATGAAGTTCTGCATGAGAACTGATATGAAATATCATGGTCTTTCATCAGTCGCTCACTTTTACGCTGTCTCTGAGCACGAGGTGCATTCCTGGACTCTGAGCTCTGGTGGTTCTCATCTGTTGCGCTGACCTCTCTGACCATCCACAAAATTAAGAAAACTAGTCCCTCTCAGGATTTGCCTCACAGCACAACAGAGGAGAAATTAAAAGAAAAGAAATCAAGATCTGAGAGGAGACAAGGAGGGCAAATACAGGAACCGATTATGAAGAAGGGATGGTGGGACAGCCAGTCGGGCAGCCGTCCTGGACTGTAATTAATGAACAAGTTTCTCATGATTAAGTTTTATTAAGCGATACTCCTGAGTCCTCCAGCCAACAGGTAATAGGAGAGGCCTGGGGATAGAGGGGGAGGGATCGAGTGGAGGAAGGATAAAGGGGGAGGACACTCGACCCCATTATTTCTCCTCAGCCGCTCGTAAAAACAGCATCCCGTAAACTCGTAAAACCTTTTCCCACTGTAACTGGGCCCTTAACTTACGGCCTGCTAAATGAGAAGGGCACACAGTGCACGTTGAAGGGTCGCCTCACGTGCATGTGTCCTGATCTGACTGTAAACAGAGAAAGTTTTCAGGTAAGGTGATGCATTCAAACACGGTCGTCCTCTCCTCTCTTTTAAGGCTTTTAATTGCAACAATGCTAAAAAATCAATTATGCTAATATCAAGAACTTGATGCTTTTGTCTTAAAAATTATTTTTTTTTCCCCCATAAAAAACCTGCAGCATCTTGGCCCCTCTGAAGGACCTGAAGGCCAACAGGAATCACAGATCTACAGCTGTAAATCTTCTCAATATCTTGAAAAATACAATGAATGTGTTTTACTTGGGAACAAACAGATACAATCTCACCCATGAACACTCCTCCAGCACTGGCTCAACGGAATATATGGCGAATCACATCAAACCAAAATGGAACTCATATTTCTAAATATAATAAAGTATGATGGGGGCCGCTGTCTGAATCACAGATTCACAGAATAAAGCCAGCCTGGTCTTCTTGTAGGAGCATCTCATAAGTCACTTTATAAAGAAGCATTAAGCATTATACATGAGGGCTCACGGCTCATCCCAGTCACTTCAGGACTGCTGTGTCTCATAGCTTTCTTCCTAGCGTATGTTATTAAAATGACACCTGCTTTACAACAAACCTGCATCGGGCCACTGCAAAAGTCATTATCTATTACCTGCCTGCTGTTTTTATCATGAAAAATACATGTAAGGTCAAGAGAGTAGAAGCAGTAATGAAAAAAGGGGTCACGAAGTCTGCCGCGGCCGAGGAGACAGCATTGCAGCGCCACACTATTACATCCATGATCGTTCTTTTGTCACATGCATAAGGTCATGTCACGCATTTTATATCATCTTCATATGTAAGAACAGCGGGCTGGTGGTTGCAGCTGCATGGCTGCGTGCATGTGTCATTAGGCCGTGAAAAATATGTGCATGTGCGTTTTATTTGACCTGTCTCAGGGAACAAGTTAAGTCTGAATATAATCAGAGGATCGCTGTTGTTATTGCTACCTGCAAGTGTAAAACTTGCACAAAAGCTCTGAGTCCGCATCCATATATTTCACCATATCTGTGCTTGAAGTGAAGGTTCACAATGGGACCTTCGCTTGAATTGATGTATCAGCTTCTAGGCTTCCTCTGGTCTGGCTGACACCTCTGTAAATTGAAATCGGCAAGGGCCTTGTTCACCAACGAATGGTCCTACGGTGCGCGACGCTCGCAAGCACACGCATGCCTCGGAGCGTTATCCATTCACGGAAAATATATTCCCATGCAGCCGGTTGTGAGAGATATTTTAAAGCATGAATGAAATCTAAATGAAATCTTTACATCCTTGCGTGGTGCTGTGCATCGCTCATACCGGCGTGTGTCTCGTGTGCACTCAGTGGCGAGTTCACGGCAGGGCATGCTCAGTAATGGAGGGTCTGTTTGTAATGCAACATGGGTTTAATGTGAGCAGCTGCAAACTCTCGATACAGAGAGGCTGTGGTACAAAAACGGCTGCACACATGGTTGATATTCAAGCAGGACATTTTTCCAGCTTAGTCCAATAATTTATGTGTGTTTCTTTCAGAAATCAGGGTTAGGGTTAGAGTTAGACTTCATCTTCGACTTTTAACACATATGGTCCACTTTTCCATAACAAGTGTTATTTAAATCAATTTGCTGCTCCTGTAATAAAATCAATAGAGTAAGCCTTCTGTTCTTATTCAAATAACTTGGCGTGTATTAATGTCACCGGGCTTCTGTCCTGGCCTATCACAGTGGCAACAGATTATTGCTCATTGCCTAAGCCATTAATTGATTTTTTTTTATTATTTATTTATTTTTCTTTTTTTCTTTTTTTTTTTTGCCTGCAGATCCTGTAATTGAATGTGTCCGGCAGCATGTCAGAACGAACACATGGGCTCTTTTCGTTGCGGATAATCTGGAAATGAAAAGCAAAGTCAGTCATCACATTAAGTTAGACAACTTAATTCCAGTGGTACAAATTGCATTCCTTTTGTATTGTTTCAACTAAGTGGTCTCAAATTTGGCTTGAACTGTTTCTACTTCAAGGTGCTGTTGAAAAGCGTGACTCATCTTAAACACCCCAGAATGTGCAATTATGGTCGAAACAAAGTGATCTTTTAAAAACCCTTAAATTCTGAACACTTAGTACAACTTCTTCTTTAAACCATTTAATGTAGAGACGAAGTGCAGGACGTAACAGCGAACGTTTCTCTTGGGTGGAGGTGTCCAGTCCATCTAAGGAACGCGTTCTGCCGCACTTTCAAAATCCAGACGTAAAGATCTTCATCCTGCAGACTGGACAACCTGGGCTCGGCCCAACATGGGTCTAAACTCCAGGATGACAAAAGTCCCGGGGATCTGAAACAATTAGTCTGCAGGCTACTATGATCCACATCCAAAATGTTAATTAGCGTCTTCTTACTCCATCGTGTCTATGGTTTCATCTCTCATTTACGGTGACAGATGTCATTCTGTATTTGACAGAATGTTGACAGGAGCTGTGCTCTTTCAATAAAAAACAAAGTGTGCTCGTGCTCTCAGATTCCCACATTCTAGCGCGGCCTAAATCATAAGTGACACTTGTATCTACGAGCTTTAACACTTTTGATGAAAGGAAAACATCTGCGTCCATGTTGGCCCTGCAGCCTTTCAGCACAGGCCATCATCATCCCAACAGTTTCTCTCTCTATATATATATCTTCTCGCCTCTGCTTCCACTTCCCCTTTTTTTCTTTCGCAGACTCTTTTCACTCTCACTTTCTCAGTTCCAGCTCTATCATCACTTTCAGGTGACGAGGCTCAGGCGATGAACCCAAGTGGAGGAGTCAGGCAGCGACACAGGCCCGTCAATGTGACTCCACGTGTTGACAAAAACAAGGATTTACACATATTAATGAATAAGACACCATAACACCTCGGAAGAGGTCTGGGAGAGAAAAAAGGGAGAGGAGGTGGGAGAGATGGGTTCATTCGGTGTCAATTTAGCTGGTATTCCTCGGGGATATGCTAATATTTTATGAGTAGCTGCGTTGCGTCTCTTTATCATTTTCTGTCGCTCACTCTTTGTGACCGCTGTGTCTTGTTAGGGCTGTGGCCTCCTCCGTGGCACAAAAACTGAGCCGTAGCGCAGAGTTGGAGATACAGAAATACGGGGAAATAAATAAATAACTGGAACGCGACAACAAAAAAAGAAGAGACAAGAAAGGAAGAGTGATGGAGGGAGGGAAGGAGGGAGGGAAGGTAGCACCTTGATGCCGATGTACAGCTGCTGTCCCTCGGCACGCTGCTTTCACCTTTCCAACCCCCTCCTGTCTGTCGAGTGACGCGTTTGATTTCGCCGCATTCATACATCAGTGCACCCGTGCAGTGCTGACACCTCATCTCAGCCCGCTGACTTTGGCTACCACGGCCCTGCTTTGCATATTGCATAGCCCTCCCGCCATGGCCGCCTCCTCCCTCGCTTCCTCTCCCTCCGCCTCTCTTCTGTGTGACACTCCACCCGTCTTTAAAGTGAGAAAGACGGATCAGGAGCAGGCGCCGGCGTTCAGGAAGGGGAGGGAGAGCGAAATTGCAAGTGACAGAGTGAAGAAAAGAAGGAGAGGGCATCTGGAAGGAGGCATCGGAAGAAAAAAGAGAGGCATCTTGCTAATTTATGCTATCGCGGTCCCCATCTTTTCATTGTGGCTTCCTGTCAGTTAAATAAAAAGGATGTCCTCGCAGCTTTCCTGTCCGTACCTGTTTCCAGCTCTCTGGCTGCATTCTGTGACTTTTAGCTTTAATTACCTGCACATATCCACACATTATTTCACATAATAGCATATATGATTGTCAAATTAAAGCAAATGACCAGTTCCTCAAAGCTCAGTAATTGTGTTTGTCCAATTAGTAAGCAGCGCTGAATGTACAGTGCTTCAGGGAGCACTTATTATTATAATACTGGACCACATGGTCAGCATGGAGAGCCCGACTCACACTCAGGACAATGTGACAGCTCTGGATTCTATTTTTAAATGCATATTGTTTTAGCCATGTGCCTGGTAATCGCGTGCTTATTAGTTTTAATGGGTTCAGTGAAAGATATCTCCTACATTAATAACTGCATGGCTGACAATGAAGCCGCAGTGAACAAGAGCTGTTCCGCAAAGAGAGTGTGAAAAAGGGCAGTTTGAAGGGTGGTGCCGTTGTTGCAAAGGCCTTGATTGATTTAGAATATCCAGCTGTGGTGAAATCGCTTTATTATCCACAGATGGACGCTGAGGAGATTACACAGCCCAAACTTCCCTAAGGTCCAGTGACCATCTGTGACCTTGAAAATTAGACAAGGTCATTTTGTTAGCCTGAATCAATGGTTCATGTCAGAGGATTTTTCTTTTTTAGTTTACTGGGAATTGATGGACAATCAATGTTTCCTCGGAAACCAAGAAACCATTCTGCAGTTTCACAAATCAAGAGTAAAAAAAAAAAGCCTGTGCTGCCTCCACGATTGGGCACATCATCTTCCTATCTTATTTATCCATCTGCTGTTATTTCACTTACATTATGCATCAAAGACTTGCAGTGTATTGATTAAGTATTGATGGGGCAGCTGCTGGTTGACTCTGGTTTGCAAACTTCGAAACCAGTGTTGCCACAGTTACATGGAAAAAATGATCAGACTACTGATTAGTCCCCTAAAAAGTAGTTTAGTTACTTTACTGATTACTTGATTTTAAGAGTAACAAAGTTAGAGTAAAAGTTAGAGTAAAAGACGTAAAAAACAGATTGTGTAATGATGGCACGAAACACTGCGGTCACGCCATCTGCGCTTCGAAACTCACTCTATCTAGAGTTTGAAAATATTTTTTTAAAATACTAACATTATTTATTTTTTTCCATTACTTTTTCTATTCGTCCACTGCAGAAATGAATATGATTCATAATCGGAGACTGATTTTAACTATTTTTAATCTATTTTTTTATATATATAGATGCATACAGCTGTATGTATTTAAATAATAAAAATACGATCAAAAATCAACTTCTATATATCACTGAGTTTCAGAGTTGCACTTGAATGCACCATCAAAACGCTCACTCGCTTTACTGTATGAAGCGATGTAGACAGGCACTCAAAATTAAAGTGTAGATAGCGCGAATGTGTCTTTTCGAAGCGCAGATGGCGTGACCGCAGTCACGAACCGAGGGCGAATCAACCATATTTAATGGCAGCATTACTGGAAAAAAGTAGTCAGATTAGAGTAGCGCGTTACTTTGCATCACTGTTCGAAACTCACATCAGTGGAGCAGCATTTGTTTCTCAGAGCTGCTCCACCCACTGAAAAACATAAAAAGATACCAATGACTGACCAGCGCTGGAAACTACAGAAGAAAAAGATCAATGGATTCCAATAGTGGAATAGTTCTCCTGGCCAATGTTGTTTTGACACTTCCATATTATCGTAAAAGGAAACTCTTAGCAGAACTAAATCACAAGTTGTATATTCATAAAGATGAGGTTGTCTGTGTCCTAAATCTAGCAAGGCTTTGGCCTAATTTAGTGCAGTTAAAAGTGGAATTTTAAAAAGCAGAGTGGAATTGATGTTGAGTAAAAGATCCCTCATCATCCCCATGCTGCAGCTTCAAAAGGGCATTTAAGTTAGCACATTAAATATGACATTACGATCCAAACGCGTGTGAAGAAAAGCCCCAATTGTTTGACTTTCACAGCATTTTGCGTCTGAGGTTGTGTGTTTGGTGTGTGTGAACTGAAACTGAGCTGGTGGCTCCGCACATAAAGCAATAGTATAGATCTGGCATGAAGGCCATCGCACGTATCCGCACCTTTTCCTGTTTTTTGGTGAGTGTGTGAGAGAGAGAATGGGAGTGAGAATGTCACTTTGAACTGTCACACTGTTGCAATACACACACACGCGCACACACACACTCCTAATGAGACAGAGACGGGCTTCCGCTGTGCCAACCCAGGGGCCGAGGTGGGAGAGACACTTCCCTTCCTGAAACCCCCTCCAACACACTCACACACACAAACACCCGGTGAGGCCTCCCAGGGCCTGACAGGCTTAGATAAATCAGGCTCCCGACACTCCTCCGCCTCTCCATTCCCGCTGCCCCTCCCCTCGCCACCTGGGGTGGGAGGCGAGTGTTAATTTTCTGCAGGGAGAAATGAAGGGGAGGGAACGACTGATGGGGAAAGAATGAGTGTGTGTCTGTGTGTGTTGGTGGGGTGTTAACCCAGACTTCTAAACACCTGCTTGGAGAAGTGGGAAGTCCTTGGGATGAAAGAAGAAGATCAAGGAGATCGGCAGTGGCGGTGACAGCGAGGTTTGTCTGTAATAACGCTCCTCATCCCGCACATCAGATGGAATCTTACTGTCGCAGCAGCGGAAAACAAACAACTCAGGAAACCTGTCACATAATGTAAAGTCCATAATGTGCTCTGTATGAGAACATCGGGATGAACGTTATTGAAGTGTCCGCAGCTCAATCCTCATGGGACATTTGCAGATCAGCGGCGTTGTGGGTATAAATGAGCTGCAGAGATCCAGCCCCCACAAAAACACACTCAGGTATTAAGACAAACAACAAGCAAGCGAGACAAAGACAGCAGTGTTGTCTCTGCGAATGTCCGTGTGTTCATTCCGGGTGCTTGGTTCAGCATCTCACCTTGCGTCAAAGAAATATTTAATGGTATTGTTTAGAGGACATTCCACCCGCCGTTATCTCCACGCATTGTCAGAATGTTCGCTGCTATCTTAGCCTGCCAATCCAACTGTATTAAAAATGTAATTAAAAATCATTCAAACTGCAGTTGACATGATGTTCTCCAGCGTCCCGCAGCTCTCTCACGACAGCCCCACATGCAGGACAGCGTTCAACTAAGGGAGAGAACCTTCAGTGGTCGGACCCAGACAGACGACCAAGACATCCAGACTTAGGGTACACAGTCAGATATGTTTGGATCTCCAACTGGAGAAATTTGTATATACAGCTCTGGAAAAACATTTAGAGACCACTTCAATTTTTTCTGAAATCAGCATCTCTACATATTTACATTTTTATTTGGAATTTGGAAGAAATGTTGGCAGTGGTTTAAAGAATGAATCTAAAATGTTTATTTTACTCAAACACATACCTAGAAATAATGAAAATCAGAAAACTGATAATTTAGAGAGCAGTATATAAAACAAGCAGGTTGGAAGTCAGGCTGGATGTCACGCTGAAAATGAACTTGGTTTGAGCTGGAAGCATCTCACACCTGAGGGAATTTTTTTATTTAATATTTTTCTGTATATTAAACTGTTAAAATGGGGGTGGGGTGTGACGTGAGAAAGGGGTCAAGAAGCAGTGGCGATGCCAAAACAGTTTCACTGCTATTTGGTGCAGAAGATCGAGTCTGTTTTCCATCCTGCTAAACTGGCCTGTGGGGCTAATTATCCCGTTGGCTGGGTTCAGATGCCACACAGTGTGAGTGGTGGTGGTGATAGTGATGGGGGGGGGTGCACAGAGGGCAATTGAAGACCGAAAAGAGGCTGAGTTGAGCTCACACCCAGGTGCTTGTGGTCCTTCGACCTCTAGGTCGCCTCCAGAGCGGAGGCTCTTTAACCTGATAGGCTTTTTTTCCCCCCTTTCCATTGTGCTTTTTTGCAGTTAACAGCAAAATGGGAGCCAACCAGTGCAACCAGGACCGGTCGGATGATATCACTGGTTCAACAAAAGGCTTAGGCTGACAGGGATGCAAACAAAACCCATCTGTGTGTCTCTTGCATGGCGCTTAAGACAATGACTCTCTTGGATTTTTAATTGAAAGGGAGATATGGCCCCTCGTGGCAACCCATCTGTTCAAAATTGATATGTGAGCGATGGCTGCCCTCTCATCTCTGCCATGGAAGATGCGTGAGATTTTCAAGTCCTATTCCATTTAACGCAGGTAATTGAAAAGTGTGGTGTCAGTAATGACAGCGAGAGCCGCACAGCGTGTTTACTGTTTTAATCACAGGATGGTTAATCTTTCTCTCTAGCAAGTTCAAAAGCTTCAAATTCTCTGGCCTTGGGTTTGCAGGAAGCCAGTTTCAGATGTGAGAGGAAGCGTTTTGTGTCCGACAGGTGGGGGGGAGCAGGAAGGGCTGCTGGGTGACCTGCACCTCCAGATGGTGGAGGTGCCTACCAGGAAGTAGATGAACAAGATGGACAGTGGGAGAGAGTCAGGAAGAAACAGTGAAGCCGCGGTAACACAGAGGTTTTTCTCTTTTCAATCGATGGAGCCTTTCCGAAAATATCAATACACACAAGCAACAAAACACAACAAACAAACGATAAGAATACAATCCCAACGACTGATGTGTCAGATACCTGAGAAGCACAATGGACTGTTTCCCCTTTGCCTTCAGAGCAGGTGGCTACAAAACACGCTGAAAGCAGTCATTTATTATTTTCAGTCACCTTTCTGTGAGCAAACAAAACTGAAACACAATTCATATTAGAACAGCAGGCATCCCTGTTGCTATGGATTCTCACACGTGCTGATTGTAAATAGGACACATGGATAAAGAGGTGATGCAACTTTAATCATAGATGCTACCTTTGGTCCAACCTGGAAGCACATCAACGCCCTTGACGCCTCTACTAGGACCATTTAAGGCTTTACTTCTTTATTTCTAGTCACTGAAAACGGACTCCAAATCATCCAGAAAGCAGTAATTGATTAATTTATGCCCAATTTAAGAGGTGCCATGTTGCTCTGCATTCTCTCATACATCCAAATTACACTCTTGCATCTAAAATACGTTGCAGGCAATGAGAGTTAGGAGAGATGAGAAAAATGCTTGCGGTGTTGTTTTTCTGATCAAGTTGTCGTCACTCTTTTGTATCCGTGGAAAAGTGAAAAATGAGGAGGAATGAAGAAAGACAAGTATGAGGAGTAAAGAGGAAGAGGACAGGAAGGAAGAGAAAGGGGAAAATAGAGGTGGGGGTAGAGAAAGCTGTGAAATTAATCTTTTGTGCCTAGCCTAACAGAGCCACAGACATGCTCAGACAAAAACCCAGACCTGCAGTAGCTGCCTGGGTGTGATTGATGAATAAAGTAAAGGTGTCAGAAGTGTATTATGTAAATTAGCCCAGGCAGAGACCATTTCAGTGGCGAATAAAGGAGCGGGATGTACACAACTGTGTGTGTGTCAGAGGGTGCGAGCGTCCCCGAGCACCGCAGCCGTGCCATCTTTCATCTCAAAAGACAACCTCGGACGGCAGCTTCTGCCACGGCTGCTGCTTTCGACCTCAGAGAGACGATGGACAAAGACAGACAGCACTGATGGAACACAGCCTGGACCGGGAAGAGAGAGTGAGACAGAGAGAGGGAGTTATGAATGAGCTCTTCTGATTGACCAGTATGGAACACATCTCTCATCTTACATATGCTGTCCCTCCTGAACTGTAGTAAATGTGTACAGTTATAGTCCTAGCACCACTCTATCTCCCACCAGGGAATACAGTTATTTCAGTCAGAGTCGTAAAGACCGCCATAAAGAGCCTGTCTGTCTGATTCTCAATGACAGCGTACAGGCTCTGGGAGGGCAGATTAAGCTGTCGTGCAGAGAAGCGGGGAGGTGCGCATCCGCCGCTGATGTTGTGGTCAGAAGCCAGAGTCTATTGTGCTAGAGAGAGTCATTTACATCAAATATAGAGGTGTGCCACAAAGGGAAGTACATTTTCTTTAAGATATCAGTTTTAAGGCCCAACGGGTATGTTCCAACCTTTGCCATTAGCATGGCCACCGTCACTTTTAATAGGCTGACAACAACAATTTATCATGCATTCACCCACACACAGCAATATAAAACGGGTTAAGGGAAATTGATGGCATCCTCGCTCCTAATTCTTACCTTGACTGGCATCTTCCCGTGATTGAAACAGACAAAGACGTATAGGGTTACCCCAGCACCGCAGATGCGCTAATTGCCGGCGCTTGTCGTTTGCTGAAGCATTGTCTCCGAGGCTAACTAGAGCGGTAGCCCCCGCTTTTCTCCCCTCTTCATTGTGTGAGTTTGTGTGGTGGCCAGACAGGCTGCTGAGGAGGCTGTTTTGATCAGTAGCGCTCAGTTATTAACTGCTTCATAAGTAAGCCCAGGTCCTGCTAGTTCTCCGCGTTAGTATTTATTAAGCGTCTGCGAGGAGAGGCCACGGCCCATGTCGATAATGAATAAAAGAACCTCTGTGTAATTGAGCCTTATTAGGCCGCAGCGAGAAAGAGAGAGGGGAAAATAGGACAGCCGGACTGAGAAGAAAGGGATGTGATGAGAGAGGCTGGCATTGTCAAAACCTGTTCCACTCCCGTGCCTCGGTTTATTAATTTCATCACTGAGACACGAGGTGGAGTCATTTTCAGATCCCTTCCACTACACTGCTCCCCATATTTACAGTGTAAGTATGAATGACAGTCCGAACTGCGCGCCGTGCCACAGACAGTGGCGGGATGGCACGTCGAGGAAGTGAGAACTGGCAAACCGGCACCGCTAGCACGCAGGGATTAGTTAGGTCAGGGTTCAGATGTTGGATTTATCACCTCCACAAGTACCAGAACGCCAAATCTGCCTTCAATCAACAACAAAGACAAAAAAATTAACCTTAGCTTAATTAACCTTCTGGGTGCTCACCAGCCAGCAACCTTCGAGTCTGCAGTTTGGAGCTTTAGAAAATGACAAGGTGAGAGCAAACCTGCTAAAACCCAAAGTTTTAGAAGGTTGAACCTGTGCAGGCAATGCCAACATCCAAATAATAATGTGAAACCCCACCAAAACAAATTTTATTGTAATCCCCTCTCTCTAAAAGTTGGATGTGAAAGTGATTGTACATGTGTTTAAAACTGATCATTTCCTTCCATTTTTGGGTGATTGTTTTAATCTAAATACAAACGTCGCCATGTTGGTTCGCTCCATCTCCAGAATTCTCAAAAGGGCTGAGCTAGTCATATTCCCCCACCTGGCTATTTTTCAAAGCCAGACAATGTGTTTGTCTTTATTCAGACCCAACACACACACACACACACACACACACACACACACACACACACACACACACACACACACACGGTGGATTCGTCTGCACACATTGTTCCCTCCTTTGTTTTCATACTTTGATGATACTCCCTTCTCAGTTCCTCACATCCCTCAGTGCTCAGATTCAACACCCCCCCGCCCCCCCCACAATTTATTCTTGGAACCGGATGCTTTTTTAAACTTGCTGACATTGTTTGATTTTAAAACCAGGTCTCCTCCAATCAGTGTTGTCCACCCCCTGATGCGATGCAGCGCCGGCTTTCACCTCAAGTTTCGGAAACTGGACATAAAAAAAACCCCAGTAATCTTTAATGCAAAAAAACTGTGCTAAAGCCCCTCAGTCAGGTCCTATTTTGCTCTTTTTCCACTAATTTTCCCTCCTGCCCTCTTGGTCTCTCCATTCCTCACCCTCCTTCTCTCTAATTCTCTTTCTCATTTGCCTCCCTGTTTCTTCCTCTACATGCAGGAACTGTCATTATATGTTATGGAGTGTGGCTTCTCTGCATGCATATGAGCCTCTCTGTGTCTCTTTCATGTTTCCTGGCAGTCATACATTATGTTGGAGAGACAATACCTCCTCCAGATAATGCTGTAAATGATGGAATTTACATACATATGCTCGCATATGCAACTGCAGCCTCTCATATCTGCCACACTCAGCACTGGCTCTGTGTGTGTGTGTGTGTGTGTGTGTGTGCATGTGTGTGAAGTGGCGCTCCAGTGGGACCATCATTAGAGTGGATCTAGACTAATGACACAGGAAACTGATTCACGCTGAGAGAAGCCCACACACACACGCACACACACGCGCGCACACACAGGCACACTAGTACAAAGCCCAATATTTTAAATATTTTACCTGCTTTTAGCAGAGGAACTACAGGATACATTTTTTTATAATAATAATGCAGATGCATGTAAAATAAAAAAAAAATATATATATATATATATTACGAGTCATTTAAACATTTTCAAAACAAATCTTAAATTTAATAATTGTATTGATCGTCAATAAAGATACAGTGAGCATTTTAGCTCATGACTATGTCTCTCCTGTGCCACAAAATTCTCCAATAGTAAAGCTGTTTCATTTACGGAGGTGACGGGGAAACTTTTACGATCACCTGCTGGAAATGTGGGCCGTAGATGAACACCCTACCTGGTGAAAGCAGCTGGAACAAGAGCATGAACATCAGTGGAGTCACAAACTGAGTTAGCAGCTCACTGAGAGAGAGAGAGATAACTGACCGCTCACCATTTACTGTCTGCTGAAAGTGAGTAAGATGAACGAACAACAAGCTCACTGGTGGAATAATCAGTGGCTCCAGGTAGATGGAGCAGCAGTGTTTGGTCCTGGGGTTTATAATCAAAAATATCTGCCCTAGAGCTGGACCCTGTTTTCCATATTTGTGACTTTAAAAGTAATTGTTCATCAGTTTCACTTCCTGTTTCACACCAGAGATCAGGAGGACGGATAGTTTTACCACAGAAACCTGAGCAGAACCTGCAAATGAGTTTGGAGGATTAATCATGAGGAGAATTTGTCACCTGGGTGATGATTTGGGATTAGAAGATGCAGTTTTATAGCTTTTGTAGGAGACCCTAGAGGAGATTATTTGTTATTTCACTTACCGTTTCTTTACTCATGTTAAACACCTAAGATCAGACAGCCTCCAAACGTCTCCACTAGCCTCAGAAAAAAAAAAACAACAAATTGTCAATGAACCGTTTTCCTCTTTCCATCCCTCTGTTTTTTCTTCTGACTCCTCTCTTTATTGTTTACTTTTTAATTAATCGCACCGGTTTATTCTAAGCATGTCAGAATAAATACATTTTTCATCTCCGTGATACCGGTCCGCTACTCTGTTATTAATGCTGCGGAGAATTCAGCCACTGTTTGCAAATAATATCCTCAAATTGAATCATTGTTGCATGAATATATGCAAAATATTCATTTCAGGCGGCGTGAGGGTTGAGTGCTTTTAAATTGGAGAGATCATTCATGGCTTCACCTTTTCAGGCGAGATAAAGTCGTGTGCAGTAACATTACAATGTCAACGGAGGGGCGGAGGGAGGAGTTTGGGAGAATGAGGAATAAAAGAAAGAGGGATAAGAGCGCGAAAAGGTAGAAATAATGGCGAGAAAGAAGCGGTGCGAGTCAATAAAAACAGCTCAATCCGAAGCAAAAGAGCGCGACAAAGGAGAAAAGAACAAGGACGGAGTGAAAAAGTATTTTTCTTCTGTGGCGCTGCACAGTGGGGATCACTGTTCATGCACATTCTGCTCTGGTTTTACATCTTTTACTGGGTGAATTAAAACTTTTGGAGTCTCGTCTCCACCAGGAGTACAAAGCATGTGATATAGCTTAGCTTCATCATCTGTAACAGGACAGTTATGTAGATATCACCATTGGCCGCTAATTCAAGGTTGAATTTTTCTGCAGCTTTGGTGTAAATATGTGTGACTTCATTAGAGAAGCTCAAAAAATGTGGAGGATACTGCAAACAGGAAGTGCTGCAGGGGCGTCAGCAAACTGGGCTTATCACAGCCAGGCTGCAGGAGGTGGTTTCAAGCAGGTTCTCTCAGTTTGAACCGTGTGCTGGTGTCAGTGAAGGCATCACATCTCATCTGACCTCGGAGGTTTTGATTTGCTTCCTCTATAAACAGGAACCTAAAGCAGTGTCTCAGGGTGGTAGGCAGACTGGTCTGAGGTGGTTTTATTGACTGTTTTCTGTTTATATTGACAGCGTGCTGAGGTGTTTTAGGGGCCCTCCTACAACCACAAAATTGTCTTCATAAAATCAAACTTTTTCACCAAACAAAAGAAGCCCACGGGGACGCCAACTGTTACATCTTCACCGAGCTCTCCCCGCCAAAGTAACCATTTTTGCATGAACCTGAGAAGCATTTGGAGCTTATTCTCCACGCTCGTCTCTGCCTTTCTTGCACTTTTACTTGCTGGCTTGCACCATTTAAAAGTTTCCATGTCCTGTATCTAATATGTTGGGGATGGAAGTAATATCCTAAAGCAAATATTATCTGCCCCCCCGCCCCTCACCCCATTTCTCACCCATGCAGCAGCAGATTAACAGATCTAAATGCAGCATAATCACCCCCACAATCATATTCCTCAGATATGAATGCAGATGCTGCGCTCCCACCAATATTTTATGGTAATACAATAAAAATGTAAAGTTTCCTTCCTTTTTTGTAATGTGAAAGGTACGCTGAAGAGTAGCAGAGGAAGGTATGTTGGTGTGTGCGGATGTGTGTGTGTGTCGGTTGGGGGGTTCATCACATGGCTCTGGCCTCGCCTAGGGATAGGCTGTCGCTAGGAGACAGAGGCAGGGAATGGACCAGTGGCAATGATGTATTAACTGGCGAAGGTGGCTGACAGTAATCTTTGTCACTAGATGCAGTGGCTGTCTAAGTCCTGTCATTTTATGCATCTCATGCAAAACAGATGTACCCGGATACTACAGGCTCAGGGAGGGAGAGATCCACGGGGGAGGTAGGGGTGAGGAATCATTATACAGCTAGAGGTTGGAGGGGCCTGTCACAAAGAATTTCATTATTTTTCATCCCATATTGAGAAGGTGGATTGTGCATATTGTAATTTTTTTTTTCTCTTCGGCTTATAAGCCTCTAAATAATTTGGGAAGTTTCCAGGGCAGAAGTTTTCCCTTTTCTCTGCGCTCATTACACAGAGTTCAGGGCAGAGGTGCTCAATCACCTCGGCTGAAGGAAACGCTTACACACAGAAACACGCCCTGCCATCGCCACTGCCGCCGCCACCTCCTTCTCTTCCTCCCTCCTGTCCTCCCCTCTGCTCTCCATCCACACTCCATCCTTTACCACTTCATCTCCCTTCCCTCCACCTCCCCTCCCAACCATTGTCCTTGCCACTTGCTCGTCTCTTCCTTTATTTCTCTGCCGTTCTGCCACTTTCCTTTGCTTCGCCGCCGCTGTCCTCGTTCTCTCTGTTCTTGTTTTCCTTTTTCCTCTTTTCTCTTTGATGTCATTCTCCTAGTTTCCCCTTTGTCGTCCTTCAGAAGTCACTTTCTGCCTCCACATACTTACAACAGCTCTATCAACTCTTTCTTATTTTATTCCTAGTCGGGATCGTAGATATGGAACATTTTTTTTTCTTTCGTTGGTTGTGTGAAACCACTTTTATTGTTTTTTTTTTTAATTATGAATTTGGATTTCCATACCCAATAAAGGAGACATGAACAAGATGGGTTAAAATGAGCCACAGAGGATTAGATACAGATGACAGGAGAAAAAAGTGGCAAATCAAAGTGCACAATGTAAACTCATCATCAATAAGCTTGACATGTTTCGATGGATTCTGCAGCTGCCCGCTGTCGATCTCTGCAAACCACTGTCGAGTACGAGAACAGGCAGGGTTCAGTTACAGATAGAGAAAACACAAAAACACCATCTGCAGAAGTGTGGTCGGGTTAAATCTTATCCCGCCTTTCCATAAGGCATGAAGTCGTTTCTTCTATGTTCACTATTTAAAATCTATTTTAACCAGCAGCAGTTTCACAAACATGACTATAAAACTATTTTTTTTGTGTGTGTTTAGTTCAAACACCACCATAAAAAGACCACGCTGCATCATTTTGAGACACAAAGGCTCAGAGTGACCGGGCAAAGGAAGTACTCTACTTGTATTTCTTTATGGTAAAGAGCCACAGTTGTGGGATTTAATTGCACATCTATTCAGAGAAGCACGTCGCATGTTAACGACAGTGTACACAGCGCATGTAGGCAGCGGCAGAAGGACGATATCTTTTTATCTACCTGCAGTAAAACTCAGCCTCTGTCCAGGCCATGAATAACACTTACGCTGCCAGCTCGTTTCTTTGCTGGAGAGAGAGAGAGAGAGAGAGAGAGAGAGAGAGAGAGAGAGAGAGGAGAGAGAGAGGGAGAGCTGATGGATGAGAGAGGAGGAGACAGCCAAGAAATTAAGAAAAACTGCATGTTTACATACAGGTAGAGAGTAAAAAGATGAATGCACTGAAAAGTAAGCATAAAAATGAATTTATTTTCATCTCTTTGCGGCTGCATGTCCCTCAAGGGATCATACACACACCATGTGGCCAAATGTGGACATCTGAACATGATTTACATGGACGTTCCCTGCTGGTGTGGTGCTTTAGCTGTTCCTCCTGCATTGTAACCTGTAAAACCACAATAATAAGCTGATGCTAGGACTGGTATTACTAAGTCTGGAGAAGTCACCTTTGCATTTTTCTTTATGAGCCTTATCCTGCGTTATAGAATATGTCATGTTTATTATGTTTATGATGATTTTTTATTTTTTTATTTTCGCTTTATAAGCCTGTAAGCAAACCAGGGCTCAACCTCAGCCTGCAGAGACCAAACAATTAGGATTAGATTAGTCAGCATTCCAGCACATCAAGAGGGCACTCTTTACATTTTAGCCCATCTACTCTGACATCACGTAAAAAGCATTAGAATTAACAGTAAACAAGTCATCACATGCTGAAGCTAAAATAAGTATTTACACCACTGACTAAATTAGCATTAAAATGCCATTAAGGAATATTTGTCCACAGTATTTATGTTCTGTGTCAATGTCTCTACTGTATACACACAATTTCCAGCTAGAAAAAAAACAGAAAAGAGGGAGGGAAAAGGCAGGGAAAGGGTCAAAGAATAAAGAGGTGATAGAGAGGTACAGAGAGAGAGAGAGCGAGAATGGGAGAAAGAGATGTAAGTGGGCTCTGTGGAGGCCCCGGTCGGTGGCAGTCTGCCTCTGATTTCCATTTATTGTTAAGATGGATGAGATCCCAGCCGGACCAGGAGCAGACCGCTGCATTTCTTCTTCTGCTCTCACTTGTTTTTTTGGAAAGAGGAGCATTATTCAAAACTTATTTTTGGTGGCCATTATGCATGCACACCTGATCAGTGTGTCAGCCTGGCCTCCCCGCATCGCATGATGGAACGGCCCAATTTACCTCTTTCACCTGCCTTGCATAAAGGCACTGGGAGCACACACACACACACACACACACACACACACATACACACACCGGCACTGCGAAGTGGAGGCAGTAAGATGTAGACGACCGTAAACTGTGTGTGATCACACGCTGAAGCAGAAACACACACAGGTTCAACTTCAAGCTCGGTCTCTGAGCTCATATTTCTGAATCCACCACTTTAGAAAGGTTCATTCTGTTTAAAAATGATCAAACTGTTGTCATTGATCAAATGATAAAAGCAGTCAAAAGTTATCTAGTGCATGTTGTTGGTTCAGCAGCAGACACAGCCCAACCTCTGCGAGGGAAGAGACTTAAACTGCTGACTTTGCAAGATTATTCCAGTGTCTAGTGTGGATTTATATCCACTATATAATAATAATATCTACGTTTTCTTGTAATGTAAGTGCTGCCACGTCTCCATCATAGAATGAGGCTTGTTCTGACCTACTGAAAGTGACCAATTGCTTCATGGATTACAATTTTTTTAAAAGGACAGTCAAACAAAAGTATTGAGCAAAATTTCAGGAATAAAAAAAACTGAAATGTGAGAGTTCAGTTGTTGCTTGGCTGTCAGACTTTTCCGTAAGTTTAAAATGACGGAAGAATGTCATCTTTTCCAAGTGTTTTTTTTTTTTTTTACCTGGAATGGTTAATGCAATAATGAAATGTCACAGCTAAGATCTGCTTAAAATGACAGCTTCAGCTTGAAATTGCTTCCCCGACAAGCCTGATTATGCCATCACAAAATGGTTTTATTTTCTGTCGGGCCGTATCTGCTCATCAGCGTAATGCCATGAAACTTTAAGTAAACCAGGAGCAGACGGGTATGATTTGAGGGAAAAGTTTTCAGTATGGAAGGAGCTGAAGAACTCAGGCAGAACCTCTGGAGGAAAACGTGTCGTCACGAAACCATACATCTGCAATTTGACATAGATGATATAGACGCTGATGCAGTCTTGGTTTTGGTGGATCTCTGTCACTTTTAGGTAAATATAAAGTAAAATAAAAACTGTCAACCCCAAACAAAAGCATTTAAGTATAGCTGAGGTTGCTGCCAAGACTAATCTGTTAGGAAGGGCTGTGGTAGCATCAGTTTTTCCACCTGTAATCATCTCTGTGCTTTTACTCTGAAGAGATAATGATCAGAAATGAAGAGATGAAGAGAAATGAGGAGGAGGAAAAAAGGAGCGGAAGGACAGAGGGGAGAGACGGTGACAATGAAGATGATTCGAAGCAGGGAGGTGATGTGATGGAAGTGAGGAAAGAAGATGGAGGGAGGGAGGAAAGGAGAGATGAACAGAGAGGAGGAGTAAGGGATGAAAGCCCAGCGGAGACTGTTCAGATATTTAAAGCATCCGACTCCACCTCAGCCCGGCCAACTGGGGAGAGCAGGTGGACCAAACAGGTCAGCTCATTAACACACAACCCACCCACACATCCACACACACACACACACACACACACACACAGACTCACCTGTGTTCCGTCTAAGATGCATCGAAGCCACGTGTGGCTGAGAGGTTGCTGCTCTCCCTTGTATACCTGCAGCCAGTCCAAGTGTGTGTGTGTGTGTGTGTGTGTGTGTGTGTGTGTGGTGTGTGAGAAAGAGTGAGAGAGAGTCAATTACAGGGGTTAAAATGTCATGACCTAAGTATAAGACTGATATATTGTGTGTGTTTGTGTGTTTATACTGTGTGTGTGGTGAGTTAAGTATTTTTCCTTAAGATATAACCACTTAATTAGTAAAGATACTTTACAGAAGCCAGTTTTGGTTTGGAAATCAATAACACAGTTTAATACGTGTTATTTAATATTCAGCTCAGGCAGCGGTCCGTCATAAACTGCGTGTATTTAGAAAAACGGCGGTAAATTTTAAAGTGATGAAGGTGAGCAGATTTTTTTAACTGTCACCTTTTATTTCACACAATAATAACCTGTAGTATAGCATGTTATGTGAAAACGTCAGTCACAGCTAAAATGCTGTTAATGTAAAGCAATCATTAAAAAAGCTTATCTCGATGTTCGTTCCCCCGACGGCATATCTGTTCAGTGGTGAGGCTGTGACAGTATGGCCGAGGGTGTGACTGACACCCCCATCACCAAACCGAACCCCTCAGGTTGACAGCTCGGGCGTCAAAACCTGGTAATTGGTGGCGCATAAGGTGTAAACGGGGTAATGGTGGCGAAGCTATAATCGCCCTGCTGGTGGTGTGAGCGGAAGAGAGGAAGGTGGAGGAAACGGGGTGATGAAGAGCTCTGCTCTGACAGGGTGTGATGCCACCAGTTTCCTGTAAACAAACACACACACACACACACACGCACGCACACACACACACACACAACTTCATCTCTTTGTGCTCATACATATGACACAGAAAAAACACAGAAAAAACACAGAAAAACACAGAAAAAACATAGGATTCCTATGTCAACCACATCAACATGTAGAGAGGGACTTCAAAGGTTGTGACATAAGGCCGGAAGTGGCACAGCTTCTGTGAACCGTCTGCTTATGTGTGTGTGTGTGTGTGTGTGTGGGGTGGGGGGGGGTGTATGTGTGCCAGTTTTGTCACCCAGAGCATGGATCCTTGGCTCTGCATTAATGCCAAACCAAATTATCCTCTTGCCCGTCTGGTGCCCTCACACATACAGAGTGACTGTGACACAGTATGACAGGCAGTGGTAGACGGTCCCCTGTCCCTTCAATCCTTGCTTTTATTTCCTTCTGTAGCCTCCAAATTTCACATCCCTGCTCAGATTTCAGTTTTATTTTGCTAAATGCAGTTTAAGCATGAGATTATTGAAGCTAGTTAGTATTAGTTGTGTTTTGTGTACTAACCCTGGTCTTCCGGAGACCTTGGTAATCTTTCATAAAGTGGTCATCAGTGTGATTTAGAAGAGTTGCAGAATCTTCTCTGGATTACACAGAAACTCTGCAGATTTTGTGGCCCTCAGCTCCTCTGCAGTCATCCCTGAGAGGAAGAGGCCTCATCATTCGCCATCATCTCTTCTCTGATGCATCAAGTTGGGTCTGATCCTCCCATTAATAAGTCCATCCATCCATCTTCCTCTGACTCCGCTGTCTCACTCTCGTGTGCCTGGAGAGGAGAGAGGTGTCCTGAAAAAGAGGAATGAATGCTGCCACAGTCCATCACAGCGAGGTCGAAAACTGCGCCCAAAATCATGTGACATGCAGACATGCATGGGGAGCTCAGATATGTAAAAAACATAATTTGTTAAATGTCAGTATGTTGATCTCAGATCTGGCATCATCTCTAAAACTCTGACCACAACCGAACAAGTTAACTCAAGTGAGTTTTATTCAAGAAAAAGATCCAGATTTGTGTTGTGTGGGGTTTATGGTGAAGGACATTTAACCTCATCTTCACCCTTATCCTCTAACGACATTCCACTGTGACTCACTATCACCTCTCAAGGTAAAAGACAGTATCACAACAGAGGAGAGACCAGAGCATGCTTGCTCCAATGGCTGTTTGACTGTTTGGATGTTGGTGTGGTTGTTATGTTATCTGGTGTACAACTCCATACTCGTACTGGTGGGGGCAGTATTTCAGTAGTACATCATCTGCTACATAAACTGCATCATTTAAAACCACACCTTAGTGCCACATGCACCAAGCACACAGACACGCACACGCACACACACTGGGCATAAGGATGGGGGCTTAGCCAACTTCTGCGAGTGGTCCCCGACATAACTCCAGTTCCAGACCGGGTCTTAATATTCTGTCAGAGCGGTGGAGCCGTTCTTCTGCACGACCAATCCCATCGTCAAGTCAAATTTGCATTAGCAAATGGGAAAGCAGCGACGGCCTATTTGTTAATCTGATCTTTGTTTACCCAACACTCTTGTAATCCACTTTTAATTAAATAGCCACCCAAATATGTGCGAGCAGCAGTTTGACTTTGTCTGTGCCCACATAACCAGACTGACGAAAGAAAGAAAGAAAGAAAGAAAGAAAGAAAGAAAGAAAGAAAGAAAGAAAGAAAGAAAGAAATGGTGTTTTCTGTTTCACCTTAGCAACACAGTGTTTTGGGTATGGCAAATCTTCAGTAGTAAAGCTGAAATTTATTTATACACTACTTGCTAAAGCACACTGAGTAACACACACACAAACACACACACACACACATACATACACATATCTATACATTACCAATATGCACCCACCTGGGCTTGTCTGGGTCAGTTCTGTAGATGCAGCTCTTCTATTGTCTGGTCAAATATCTAATTCTAACCTCACAATAGATTTGTATATCCTATCTGTCATAAACCACACACTGTGTCATTTGAATAAATCAAATAACACACAAATAAGCACACTTTCAAAAAGCGTCACTCTCCCTGTCACACACACATGCATACACGCACACACACGCTACAATATGTCTGCATAATGTCCTTTATCTATTTATAGTTAATGCTATCCTGGGCCTGATAATGCAAGCAGATACCTGGTAGGCAATTACATCTTCCCGATTCTGTCGGCAATAAAAATGCACTGGTAATAGAAAAAAGGGGTAAATAACACAGTGGTGTGAATGAGGCTAGCCCGGCCTGCACTTCTCATTCCAAATAAGTCAGGCTGCACTGACAGCAGCCACATTGTCATTCATACGTGCCTCCCGTGCTGTTTCTGCATGTGAAGAAAAGGCGGCGGCAGACGTCCCGTCTCCACTGGCATGTTAGAGGTGACATCACGTTATCTTCAGGCTCCATCTAAATAACTTCTTGGATATTTGTCCATGTCTTGGTGAGGTGGATTTATGCATTTGTGGCACAAAGCACAGGGCAGATTGTGTGAATGTGTGAGCATTTGCTTTCCTGTGAGAAATTATTATTATTATTATTATTATTATTATTATTATTATTATTATTATTAATAATAATAATAATAATAATAATAATAATAATAATAATAATAATAATATTAGCCTCAGCCATCAGAGGGCTGGTGGTTAATTTTACTGCTTTAGCATAATTGCTGTTTGGATTTGATCTTTGCCATGTAATTAGTGAAATCTGGACACGTTACATGTGATGTTTCTTGTGACTGTTTTCTTCAAACGGCTGAGCTTCTCTCACTTTAAGCAGTCAGATAATCATTAACATATATACAGAGGCATTTTTCTCCAAAGAAAGCATCATCAGAAATGAAGCATGAGCCAGTGACGCTGAGGTTGTAATGATGATGTTTTCAAACTCAGGCTGTATTTTTTTTTTCATTGCGGGCCTGTATGTTTGTGCTGTATGCAGCCTGCAAACGGAGCATTTGTAAGAAGTATTTAGCTCTGCTGAACCATGAATATTCATTGGCGTTTCACTTTTCTCATAACACTGCAGTCATAAAGGAGGACTGGGCTCTAATACACCCGAGGAGAGAGTATTAAGGAAAGATTTAATAGAGGCGTGAGCATAGACGGACTCATTATCTTTCTATTAGCCCTGCTGCTACACGCTCTCTGCCAGCAGGGTTAGACTGACTTCTATTAGGTTAGTGGTCAGATACACACAGACTCACACACACATTTACAAAAAAAGACTGTTAATAATGGCTAATTTAGTAGACGGCGCTGCCCAGTAGTAACAGTTCAGGCAAATGAGTGTCCTCTTTGGGACTTGATTTACGAGGTTGGTAAGCCTATTAAGGCATGCGTGTGTTTTCTGTTGTTATAACTGAGGTGGGAACGGGGAGACAGGGGACAGGGGTGGGGGGTGGGGGTGGTGGACCATCTGCAATGTGAACATTTGTACCTTTTTGGATTTTTTTGCACGGTATGAAAGCATCTAGGTTCATCCACTAATACAAGGATGACACAAGGTAGAGTTAGAAAGACTTAGTAGATTATCTATCAGGGGTGTCAAACCGATTCCACAAAGGGCCGTGTGGCTGCAGGTTTTTGTTCCAACCAAGCAATAGCACACCTGACTTAAGTTATTTAATCAGCTGATCTGAGTCTTCAAACAGCTGATTGGTCAAACTCTGTGTGTTTGATTGGTTGGAACAAAAACCTGCAGCCACACGGCCCTTTGTGGAATCGGTTTGACACCTGTGATCTAGATTAAATGAAGGAAAGCAAACATCCATTTAACCTGGTTAGTATGCTTTGGTTGAGTTTGGTTGAACTGCCCTTCCTTCAGTTTGTCTTTTTATGATTAGGAGTCATTCCAGCACAGATTAGACCTTCTACATGATTACAATCTATCCATCCATCCATTTTCTGTACCTGCTTTATGGGGTCACATGGGTTGCAGGGTTCTGCTGGAGCCTATCCTAGCTATCAAAGAGCGAGATGCAGGGTACACCCTGGATAGGTCGCCATCCTAGTGGACTGCATCCTTGGCACTGGTCTCACCGCTGCTAGCCCCATCTTTTAACCGTGTCCCGCTGTTGCACATTCTTCACTGAACTGACTTGAAACGCAAAGTTTGAAAACATGATGGGAGTTAAAGTGATGTCACTGGAGCTGAGGCAGTTGCCACAAAAGTAGACATACATTTATTAATGCATGGTAATCCTTACTGCACAGTGCTATCAAGCCTTCTGTGGTAAATGGAGAAGTGCTGTGGTGCAGATACATTACCAAGCACTTTTATCTTTAAGCTTACGCAGTAAATTCCCCCTTATAGATCCTAAACGCAGGTCCATCACTGGCCTAATTGAATCATAAATACATGTATATGTATATTAGCCATTAATAAATAAAGACAGCATTTTTTATTAATGAAGTGGAAAATGCAGTACGGTGAGACATCAATCATTTAGCATAAAAACCATGTGTATTAGAGGGGCGGGTGATACCGTGCAGGAGGATAAAATTAGACCTGTTAAATAAGCAGTGCTCTGTGCATTAGTGCAGTTTTTACATAAGCAATTATGGAAGCCTTCAATGTTAATTTATGTGCGATCAGTGAACAAGGGGGGCAGGGTGGGAAAGGGGGAAAGGAGGTGTGTGTGTGTGTGTGTGTGTGTGTGTGTGTGTGTGTGTGTGCGGGCAGGGGAGGGGGGTGGGGGGTGGGGGGTGGAGGGGGTGTAAAATAAGTCCAAGAAAATAGGAGTAAAGAGTGGAAGGGGACATTCAGGAAATGAGACAAAAAGGAAAGTGAAGAGATGGAGAGAGGAGCAATACAGGATGGAAAGGATGCATTAGTAAGGAGCCAGACGTGTGAAGATCCCGTGAACAACAGGCATGTTAATGAGCAAATATGAATCACACTGATTACAGCCATAAATAAGGAGCTTCCAGCATGTTGCAGGAGGAAGAGATAGAGGAAGCAAAGCTGGAGGTGTGTTTAACAGTTCATCCACTGCTCTAACCCGAAAACTGACAAAACTAAGCAGCGATATCTAAGCTAAAGATAGAGATAAAGATACAGTATAAATACAGAGTGAGGGCGTCTTCAACCTTCACATAATGATTTCATAAAATTACAAATGTAATTGTATTATTTATCATCTTGATTTTTTTATTTTTTTTTGGGTTGTAAAATTGTTACATTAACAACATGAGATGCTAAGTGCTATGAATGATTGAGCATTAACCAAAGTCAGTCTGACAGAATAAAGAATTCCTTAATAGATAAAAAAAAAAAAAAAAAAAAAAAAGGCTGGTCCGGCGATTCTGATATAAGGTAGCAGTTCTGTCGCTTCGCAGCCATTCCGGTCCTTCCAGATGGCATCTATGTGAAAAAGCAGCATCGGTTGCCACCATCTTCTTGAGCAGGTGCCATCGCCTCATGTTAATATATATTTTCACTTTTTAGCATTTTTCCGTCTCTGCTGCAGAAGGTTACCACCTGCTCCTGCTCTTCCTCATGTTGTATTTCTTCACGAGTTTTGGAAAAGTTTGGACGTCAACAACAAAAAAAAAGTTGAGCGCTATGAGGGTTAAAAGCGTTAATCAGTGGAGAAAACACAAGTCAATGGATAGATGAAGATCAAGACTTCCTCTGATCTACTGTTCTTTATTATATGGACAGGAAATGTCATTCTGTTCTTTCTGTGTGTGTGTGTCTGTGTGTGTGCGTGTGAGAGAGAGAGAGAGAGAGAGAGAGGGGGGGGGAGATGCAGATGTTTCGGCGCTTCACTTTAGTCATGGCCTTTACAAGGTCAGCTGAAGTCTGGACCAGCTTCTTTCTGACACACACACATGAAGGAGAATAAGGATACTGTTAGCGTCCATGTGTGAATCTGCCTGTGTGTTTGTGTAGCCTCTAAGCAGGATGTATGCACTAATCTAATTAGGCAGTAACTTGGCATGTCATGACCTTACTAACCATAGCAAGAATCTGCCTGGATCTCACACACACACACACACACACACACACACAGAATTCCTTGTCTCAACCAAACACACACAAACAGAGAGAGGCAGAGCTTTACACTCACACATGAAATAATCAATTTGCAATAACTTTTGCCCCAGATATGAATCGTAAGCATCTCATAAAAATAATGTTATAGTAACACTTACAGTACACTAATGTACTAACTGTAACGCATGAACGTAGTGCTGCACGTTACGCCGCTGTCAGAAAAGGCAATTGCTGCTTCTATTAAAGGATCAGAGGTGTTTTTGATCACAATCATTTTCTATGAGTCGCTCTTGTCATATCAGCATTAAGCCGCAGAAATAGCAAAATGACGTTTTTAAATTAGTAATGAAAATCACAATAATTGTATCAATAAACACACCAAATCTGACGACCTGGAAAAGATGAAAAAGTTCAGATGAAAACAAAACACAAACTCACCAACTACCAGCGAGGTGTTTCTCCAAACCCACGATGTTGAAAGCTGAAAGGTCAAAGGTCAATCGCCCTGTGCCAGTTCTGCAGGGGTCGTCGTCGGCTACTGTCTGCGCTGTGGATGGCGCTACCAGCGTAGTTTCAAAAGAAATCCCTCTCTTTCTATTGACAGCACGACTGACATATTGACAATAAGTGACCATGTTTACCTGTAGAATTGACACAGACATTAGCAAACATTAAAAAATAAAAAGATTCTTCTTACTTTTAGAAAATGACTGATGAAAATCTCCACTTAACACTGATCTCAACCCCTCTTGAAATGTTCTTTCTTTTGAAGCCTTAGTCATTCTGAAAATAATGTAAAGAAGAAACTTCCCAACCTGTTTTTTTTACCAAGTGATTGTGGTGTAAGGATAATGGTTGACTCCATTTCCATTATTACCTGATAAAGAAAGAAAGATTTGTACAAGTTAACTGTCGAGTGTGGACGGGCCTGTTTGCGGCCACTTGTGGCCGACAGTAATGAGCTCATTACAGCTCAGCACGGTGGAAAGAGGAGACGGCGCCCTGGAAAACAAAGCTGGAGAAGGCAGAGGAAGAAGATTCCCGCTGTTTCTGAGGTTCCTTCAAACAGCCTGGGAAAAGTCTGAAATTTGAGGATTCCAGTTTGGCATAAAACTGGTTAGAAAGTGGCCATTTATGTAATTACAAAAGTTTGACCATGGCACAGGTGAGGATTCAAGCTTGTCAGTCTGTGTGTGTGTGTGTGTGTGTGTGTGTGTGTGTGTCTCCAGGGCAGAGGAAGTAAGGGACACAGCTGTCTAAAATCACCATTGGGACATAGAATAACCTGAGGTCTGCCTGGACTCACATACACAGTCACACACACACGTGCATCCTGAGCTCATGAGGGGAATGTGTGGTGTGTGTGTGTGTGTGTGTGTACATTACAGCCTTGGGGTCAGAACTCACTGGCTTTAAATTACATTTCTCAACGTGACAGAACAGAAGCAGAGTGGAATTATTGTTTCACTTTGGATTTGTCCAGGGTGTTAAGGTGCCCTGTGGCAAAACACTGTTTTCAAACACACACACACACACACACACACACACACACACACACACACACACACACACACACACACAGCCCACCCAAACCCACAGCTTTATGAAAAAAATCAGGTTTTGCCAGGAAATGTATTTGTAAAACACATCAAAACCTTCACGTGCACATCATGTCCTTATATTTTTCCTTCAATAATTCTATAACATTGATTTACATAATAGATTTATAGTGCACCAGCACTATTTAAATATGTAGCTTGAAAGCTTTTGTGTTTTGGCAGAGCTTAAACGCTGATCGTTATCAATCATAATACATTTATTTTATGTGGGTTTTCATAAATAGACACTTGATTTCATTAATTTACACGAATTGGGGAGAAATCTCTGAACATCAGAGCATAAATGAGTTCATTTTATGGTCTTTTTGCATCCAGTACAGTGGCGTAATGATTTAATCATGCTGAGATGGATGCAGTTACTGAAGAGTCTGATTATGTGTGTTTAGATTTGTGCATCAAATACTGTATTTCAGAAACCTCAGCGCTGCATTGTGTCTTTTTATTTGAGCTTATTCCGAGTCTATAAATTGAAGAAATACAATTCCTATAACAACACTCGGGCTAATACTGGCCGCTTTACTGCAGCATTTTGCGCAGTTTCTGACTTGGGTAGTTTTCATTACAGTGTCCTCGAGGCTTATGGCTCCAAATATATTTTTACAGCCATCTGTGCCAGTTGGCTATTCTTAATCGCTGTTCTCTGCGTGCGTGCGGGTGTGTGTATATGTGATTTTACCAACCCTGCATACTGCAGCGGATAAAGAGAGTCATCAGCAGCGCTTGGCTCAGGCGCGGTGCCTCTGTGGTATCCACGGAGATGCCAACATAAATGGCGGCGGAGGAGTCTAAATGTCACTCATGCACACAAACGCATGAGCAGTTCTCAGGGAGAAGTCTTAACGGCACAGACTGCTAACCAGACTGGTATGTGGTCTGGGGTGAATGGAGAGGTGTTGGCTGGGCCGACGCGCTACCAGACGTGGCATACTGTGCTTTCTTCTGTCCGTCTGATTGTTGTTCTGAGTGTTTGCAGTCATGGTTCCCCACAGACTGGTGTACCAAAGGGGTCACATCTAGACCCGTCAACCTCTCTCGCAGAACATTTTCATCTCTTCTGCTTTAGAATCGTCTGTTACTCCACGATTGCCCAGACTTTAGTTTGATGAGTGTAAACCCAGTGTTCGGAGTGAAATGTCACCAGTTTGACATTTACTGGTAAAATAAAAGGGGCCATCCTTTACCACTATGGGTGAGTTTTGGTAAATAAATGTTTTTAATAGGTACTCCACTGCAACTTTAGAAGACCAAGAACTAAAAGCAATCTGATTTTGCATCTTTTGCTTTATGGTGACATAAAACTAAATTCCACCTCTTTAAACGCAGCATTATGACATGATACCCTGCTTTCATCTCAGATGCTGATGTCCTCCTCAAAGTGCTGAAGTTCAAGGAACCTGAACATCCTTTAGCTTCATGAAAACTCCTTCAGTTCCAGATGAGAAGGCCTGAAAGAGGCCCAGTTGTGGTTTGCCCCGAGCACTGCGGACGGCCCTGGTAACGATTCAAATATAGGTTCCTTTCGGAGTAAAATCTGAATTTGTTTGAACACAACTGAGTTAACAAACCTTTGTGGGGGTGCAGCAATAATAAAAAATAATCTACCATCAATATGACATGTTCCACACTGACTGTGGTCTGAAACAAAATGGGAAAAAATCCTTTTCAGTGTTCCAAATGCTTGCTGTGTCCCCCATGACCAGCTTTCTTCTCTCAGTTATATTAGTTATATTAGAGGGATCTTGTGTTTGGCATCAGGGAGTCATTCCCCACACTCTGTGATGCATGTGCCAGTTTAGCCAAGGTCCTCTGCTGCCTCTGCATTCAAGCCCAGTTGGGCAGGATTTGCAGCCTGGCTTCGCTCCCAGCTTGGCCAGCAGATGACAAAGGGTTACCGGGGACGGACCGTAGACCGAAGAAAGAGGAAAGATAGACAGTTGAAAGAGGAGAGGAATACAAGGATAGTCCAAAAAAAGGGGGAAAAAATAATTATCATAATATCAAAAGAATAGTAGTAGCAAAATAATCTGTGTGAATCATTTTTAGAGCCTACAAAACATTTATTTGTTTTTCAAATCCTCACTCATCAAGATAGAGCTGGTATCAGAAGGTAACAGGGTCAAAAATCTAGAAAAAAGACTGAAACTGGTTTTAAGAAGTTTTTTTTTTTAAAAAAGCAGAGATGTGACAGCCCATGAACACACATTCACATTACAGCAAAAACACTCATACAGTACTCGTAGACTGTGTTTGCGTGTGTTTGTGCTTGTGTGTGTGTGTGTGTGTGTGTGTGTGTGTGTGTGTGTGTGTGTGTGTGTGTGAAGTTGAAAGCAGCACTTATGGCACGATAATTAACTTGGACTGCCTGGCTGTCAGCGTGCTCCCTCCCGCCTCTCATTAATCACAAACACTGCTTGCCTTTCTAACTCTTGGATGAACCACCCCGAGAACATGGTCAGAAGTCTCCACCAACTTTTTGTGTGTTCCCAGACTGACAGATGCTGACCATTTGGAGGAACCCAAACAGAAAAACAAACACGGACCCCTTCATGTAGCGGCTCCTCTTTCTCATATAAACTCTTGAGCACCTCATTCTCCGTATCTCTCCAGCCGTATGTGAGAACGCCGCCAGGCTGGACGCAGATGACATCAGCGGGGCAGCTTCTGACAGAACATGTTAGTACCCTGCTCCCGCACGCTGAGATGTTTTGCCCTCCAACACAACTGGCCGGATTATTCTGATGTCTCCAGCATGGCAGCATGCATATGGCTGCACTTGGACAGATTTGAACAGTGACAGCTCAGGGGACGTTTGACCACAGCGACAGCGAGCGCTCAGGGCCCTGAACTCACAGCTCATGTTACCAGCGTGAGCAGAGATGGACTGTTGGAGCAAATTGAAGAGATTTGTTAGCTGTAATTATTTGTTTCCTGTTCTATAAATTATTTTTTTAGTGTTGATTTTACTATTAAGAGAATGATTACTTTGTAATGAAGGTTAAAGGAGGATAATAAACAACTTTGTATCCTCTGAATTTCAAACAAAAATGCTAAAATAAGCTGATTACTTAGTCTCCATTCTTGTGATGGCCGTTGTTTTGTTTGGCATAACTCCTTAATTGGCTGCCAGAATATTCAGGCTGTAGATACTGCTTAGCCACCGTCCTTCCTCTTACTCCTCGTTTCACACTTCTCCCGTTTCCACCTGCTATCTGATCTGTTCACTGGAGCATTCTCCGGCTGTAAGTGCTACTAGCACCAGGCCATTTGCAGAAATTCAGCCAGTCTCTGTGGGGACGCTAGCTTAGCTGGACATCTTTTGCTTTTAACATGGGTCTGATGAAAGGAAACATTAATGGATTTCTTCGATATTTGACATGATATTATTTGATCATTATTATTATTATTAAGTAGTCCTAGTGACGCCAGAGCAATGACCACATTCTGATAATTATAAAACGTAACTGGACACATGCAAAAAGTGCATATTTATTCCTGTGTGCAGGTTACCGCTTGAATGATCTCTTTTTACTGTCCCCTCATATTTCATCTTTTCTCCGTTGCCATCATTTTCCCCCCTTTCCCCCACTGCCATGCTACTGATCCTTTAATGATTTTGAATACATTTGAGAGCTGTTAATAAATCCACTCGAGTATATAAAATATTTGATCGTGATCTGTTTTAAATAGTGTCTAAATGCGGAATGCTCATTACCTCCTTAATTTGTTCGTGGAAAATAACCTTGATTATTTCAGCCATCGTTCCTATAATAATGTCTTTGATAATGTGATGTTGAATAGACTCTTAAGGAGGCCGAGTGTCCTCATTGTACGTGTGTGTGTGTATATGTGTGTGTGTGTGTGTGTGTCTGTGTGTGTACATTCTAATTTTTTTTAATGCCCCCTTCACTTTATTGAAGATAAATGTCTTGATTTGGTGTGTGTGTCTGCTGGAAACGTCTTCAGTTCTCAGCAGGCAGCCGATCCATTAAAGTTGCAGTGAGGTTTTCGTGGGGCTTTTATTCAACCTGTGCTCATTTGGCTCTTCATCTCGCCGCGTGACAAAGACACACACACGGCTAAATGAACGGTCCAGGTCCTTACTGCCTACAGAGCATATGGAGATGACTAGGTGTGGAGAAAAAAGGAGAATCACTGATTCCCCAGGCTCCTGCATAAATCAGACTTCTGAGGGGAAACTTTTTCCTGTGTTTTTTAAAATGATTTTATTTCACTTTTTTACCACATGGTGTAAAATTAGAGCGATGATGAAAGGAAAATGTTTTCTTTAAACAGGAATGAGAGAAGGACCAAAGAAGCTTAGCAGGCTGCACAGGCTGCGTTTGTGATAAATACTTCACATGACTGTGTGTTCAGAGCCACAGCAGCTAACAGCACATACCCTAGTTAGCTAACCTTTTTATATGCTGACTGTTGTTTGACATGAAGATAAGCTAAAGCTAAAAGAATCCATCCCATAAGAACACACTGACTCCATCCATCCATCCATTCATCCATCCATCCATCCATTCATCCATCCATCCATCCATCCATCCATCCATCCATCCATTATCTGGAAACCCAGTTTTCTGCTCACAGACTTGGTAGATCTCAAACGTTCATCTGGCGTCACAGGGGATGGACATCTGAACGTGCGCTTTACACTCATTTTCTGCTTGGGCAGCGGCTTACTCCCGACCAGGACAGAGCGATCCAGACTTCTTCGGCAGGGGATCGAGCTGGAACACAGACCAGTGAATTTTAAATAATTGATTTTGTAAATAAAACATTAAAGCGTGTTCCACACTCGACTGAACACATGAAAGGTGCCTGCGATCAATAAAACTTTGTAAATGAAGACACAGATACAAATGCTGCATTTCCATCTGTATTTGATCATATTGATTGCTCGCGTTGGTGGTTCTCTTGTGCAGTGATCGGATCACCTGAAGCGGAGGCAGACTTCCATGTGTAATTGTCAACCTGAATCCTGTGAGCCAGCTTGACTCACTTGAGCATTTGCACGTATGACTCAACGTCCAATGAGTGTCACAGCAGCTCAGGTATTTGAGCTCACACTGTATTTGAGCTCCAGCTGGGGGTGGACACCACCACTTCCCTACCGACAGGTGAAGTGACAGTCGTGTCTTTGGGCGGCTTCACTCACCTCCACTAGAAATACTGTCGGACAAGCTGAGATCGTGCATGTGTGAAAGCAAACAGGTGTGTTTTCATTTTTTGTTAACCGTATTGTGTTTGTCAGGGTGTCGTGTATGTGTGTACTCACTCCAGGCCTGTGTGTGTGTGTCGGGGGGCAGTAGGTGTGTTGACACTGCTCCCTGTCAAAGGCGATTTGAGGCCAGTTCAGTCACTGTCAGGGCCGAGGCCGGCCGGGTTTGTGGGGCGCCTGTGTTTATCAGCTCTGCTTGATCCTGTCATCCACTAGGCTCAGAGCAGAGAACAGGGGAGCGATCAGCATCTCCTCCAGCAGGTAAAGAACATTGAAGTGACAGGAAAAGACCTCCAACTGCATGAACACACACACAAACAAAACAGGCTGAAGTATATGTGTGTATGTTGGTTCTGGTGAACATTTGGATAATTTTATGTCTAAAAGACTGCTTATATCTTCTTTAGATACATAGCAGGTAAAAGTGCAGCTTCTCTCGCAGTTTCTCCAGAACCAAAAAGCCTCCGAAACCAAAGCCAAAGCAAATTAGACCAAAGGTGCACTATGTGAGTTAGACACCTGCTGTTCTTGTTTGGACAAACCTGAAAAAGATCTAGAAGATCCAGCCCAAACAGGGAGTTTTTCAGTGTTGTTATACTGTATGAAACAGCACTGAACTACTGATGTAATCCAGGAGTCGATGTTTCTTCAAGTGATTCTGAAGCTGAATTCTCTGCTTGACTTTACCCATTTGCCCAGGTTCCATCATCTGATCTGTGTTTCCTCGTGGGGAAATCGAAACCTGTCTGATAGTGTCTTAATTTATTTATTCTGAATAAGTCTGATTAACATTGCAAAGAATGAGAGAGAGAATCTGAGGTGGTGGAGAGGAGGTCAGGATAATGACTGTGGACAGGTCCAGAGGAGTGGGGCCGCCACGCCTTGAGTCCCGCCACTAATAGGATTAAGACGGATGAGCTCCCCCCGGAGGACTGGACACACCAGAGAGAGGGGAAAGGAACGACGTCCCTGCCTCAGCTGGCAACACACACCCGCAGGACTCTGTGTGTGTGTGTGTGTGTGTGTGTGTGTGTGTGTGTGTGTCCTCACATTTATAACATACTGAGTACCAGAATCCTCATTCTACAAGCAAAGTGGGCCCATGTTTGTGAAGTGAGGCCATTTCGCTGGGCCTAACTTCTTCAGGGGACTTAGGTTAGAGTCAGGGTCGGGGTCAGGGTCAGGGTCGAGGAGCTTCTTGTCTTTAGTGGTTCTGAAGTCTGTTTTTCTTCATTTTTAAAACCACTAAAATCTTAAAAACTGAGTGTTTCAGTTCCTCACAAAGAGAAAACGAGCCCCAACTCTGAAAGCGGTGCACATTTGCTCCACTTCCTCGTTGTTTTTCAAAAACAACTCTGTGTCCTTTTAAGGACAGCACGACATGCGGGCATCTACGTTAGAACACACATTCCCATAGGGGGCTCGGTCTGAAGACGCATCGCCCTCCAGCTCAGAACTTAAGGAGCATATGTCTGATGCTGTGCCTCTGTGTCCTCTGGGGCCTGTTGGACTGCGGCCCCTGCTTGTGCGTGAATGAAGCCAACCGGACAGCGCTGACGGATGGACCCCCGCAGCTGGGGACATGGCAGACGTGGGGTGAGGGTGGGTGCATGCGTGGGAAGGGGGTTGCGTTCAGTCTCGGATAATTAGAGGTAACGTGTTTCGTGCTTTGGGGGGACGGACCTCGGGTGAGTTGGACTCTCCTAATCCATTATTGCTGGGCGTTGCTCCAGGTGGCTTCATGTCGCCACGCTGAACCTGAGCGTGTGGTGATGTGACAGGTTGGGACGCGCGAGAGGCGCCTTTGCACAAGCACGTGTGTCTGCAAATGCTTGTGATGTGCAGTAATTGCTGCCCTTTCGCTTGACTGTTACAGATTGTCTGCAGAGGCGCAACACAGTTTAGTTCCACACTTCTTTTCCAAACTTTCCCTGCTGCTTCAGGGCCGAGTCAGGCCTGCGGACTCAAACGCTCCTGCTCTGTTTTCGGGGGCTCTGACATGTTCCAACAGGCAGGATGGGCTTTTTTTCTGTCTTGTCTGACTTCCTGTGGTGAACACATTTGCTGCAGTGTTTCAGCAATCGACACCTTCACACAAGCTCCTTCTCTCCTTCAAATTTGTACCTTATGGCAAATTTTATTCTTAGAGGTGTGATGAGAGCTGATGGAGCTTTCTCCATAAAAGTTATATAAATCTGTATACTGTAACTGTGACCCGATTGTTCTGATTTTCTTCAAACTCAGAAAGAAAAACAGTTTTTGTCAAATTCAGACAGAATTTGGATGTTTTGCAGTTGTGTGATTGACAAATGAATTTGTTTTGCATGTATTAAATGTTTCCCAGGCTGATTGGTCTTTGAAAGCTTTCAGATATTTTCTATATCATGAGAGACAATCGATACAACCCAGTCCCACATGTGTTTGAGTTTCATTTGCTGTGGAACCATTTTGGTTTTGTGTGTGATATAAAAGTGAAGGCCATGCTCCCGTCTTAAGGTAACGCCATATTAATTGATGCAGAAATCAATGAAAACGTCCATTCAGTAAAACTGAATGTAAATGTGAGTTTCGCTGTTTTTAATTATTCAGTTTTTCAGCCCGTAAAACTAATTATCATGATGTCGCTCAAGGCAAAACATTGGGAGGAATGTCAAGTAAACGGCATCGCGGAACCATTCATATTGTTATCATACGCTCTTACCTATAAACAGAGGATTAAACACGTCCACGTGTTGGGGATTAATGTGTTTTCGTGCACCGTGAACGTGAGCGATGAGACGTGCAACTCAAACTCGGACTTTCAAGCCTCCTCGGAATGCAAGCACCCAGTCAGAGAAAGTCTTCGCTCTCTCGTCACGCACGTTGAGGGTAACGGCCTGTTCGCCGTTAATATCAATTATTCCAGTGCACCATTTCCGTAATGTTTCATACCAAAAAAAAATTAATAAAAAGGCGTTTGACAAAGTGAGTGCTCTTAGCACATGCTTCTTTATATAGCTATAGCCTATATCCTTGTACAGGAAGTGAAGTAATTACATGTTTATGTAATTAGGTCAATAATTCAAAGGAATAAGCTTCTGTGCTTGCTATTAGTAATAAAACAGCCCTTTGTAGCCCATATATGTCACACAGAATGCAGCTCTTTCATTAGTTAACACGCAAATAGCCGTATCTTTGCGCCAGCAGTGCATAACGAATGCACGTCACACACATTTAACACACACAGCTAACATGTACACCTGCACGTGCACAATACGGCATGGAGTGATAAAATGAACTTGTTCACACCTTATTCTCCACTGGCAAAGGCAGAAACACACTTACATGCTTCTCAACAGCCCGCCACGCACACATTTACACATTTATCATTGTTAAAAAAAAAGAAGGAAAACTAACACCACAATAACACAATTTTATATTCAGATACACACACCTTAAATACACACTCACAAAGTACGGAGGATTGTGATTACTGCCAGACTCACACATGCTCACACACTTTACTCTCCACTGGCACAACAGCACATGCGCGCACACACACACACACATACATACACACATACATGCGTGCGTGAGGACAAGAGCAGCTCCTTGCACTTCTTTAGAAGGTATTTTCTCTTTCTCTGCCTCATCAGGCCCTGTAGCAGAGGGCAGGCAGTAGCTAATAATAGGTATTGACTGGTTCAACGTGGGATGAGCAAGGTTCAACCATTGGATCTCCAAATGCGCCCGGGGGTCACTCTCACAGCGAACATGTCTCCCAGGACCCGGCGGAAAGAGGAGGCATTTTAAACTTTCATGACTTCTCTGAAATCGCGGCTGTTTCGCCTTTCAGGCCTTAACTCTTTGTACTCAAAGCACTTGGCCCGATCAATATCCCAGAAGAAGAGGAGAGAGAGAGAGGGAAAGAGAGAGACATGGAGAGAGAAAGAGAGAGAAGAGGAGATGAAATCCAGACATCTTTATTTCAGCGGCTAAAACCAGAATGCGCACAACTCAGGGTTTGTGTGGTCACTGCTGCTGTGGACTTTTATGTTTGGGTTACACACACACACACACACACACACACACACACACACACACACACACAGAGTGATACAGCTCCATGTGCCCTGTACATGGATCCTAAGGGCTAATTCCAGTTTGATAGTTTCTAAAAGTCGAGGAAACTGTTCAGCAACCAGTATGAATCTGATCAATAGAAAATGTTTTAAAATAGAAAAAATAAATAAATAAATAAATATCAAAAGAAAATACTGAACATGTCCGAAATGAAAAGAGGCCTCTTTGCTGTTAACACAAAGGTTGTTTATGTCCATTATAGCCCGGGGCCAATCACAAGGGCTCGGCTGGTTGGTTCACATTCTGCTTCTTCTTTTCTCTCTTTCTGCAGTATCTGAGTGAATCCAACAGTCTGTCCTTTTGTAATATCTCCTACATGAGCACTGGATGTGTGCACCGTGTCTTCTGACACTTGTCTGTGCTCCTGAGGGCCTGGATGTGCAACTTTATTTTGTTGTTTTATGAAAGCGTTTTTTGAAGACAGCGCTTCATGCTTTTGCTGGCTTGTGGTGAATTGATAGAATTCAGCTGGATTTTCTGGTCATTTTTAGATTTTTTTCTTTCCAACTTTATAGTTTTACATTCATGTTTTCACTTTGTTTCTTCTCTACACTGTTTTAGTTGTGTGCTGTGTTAGTCAAACCCTTAGGTAACCTTTTTTTTTTAATTTACAATATAAAGTAACAAGCATGTTTCACAATATGAACTAAAGTATAATAATCCACACAGTGAAAGTAAAAACAAATTATAAGAGAAGGAAACTAGATAAGATACTAGATAGAAACTAGATAGATACAAATAAAGTTAATCTGACCCATCATTGCTGCATCCATACGAACACGAGGTTTAATTAGCCAAATGGTTCCAACACTGTAGCGCAAAAAACTTCTGCCAGCGTGACTGTTTGATGGTGTAATTATTCAACAACAAATTTACATGCAGCCACTCAAAGCGCCCGTGACTGAGCAAGAGCAAAGCCTCCTTTACCCGCAAATACTTCAGAACTTCAGATAAGGTGCAGCCTTTGCTGTCAAAAATAGTTACTTCAGAAGTTACCTTGTCTCCGGCAGAAACACACTTCTGCAGAGAAATTAGCCAAACAATTGTTCCTATCGGTACAAGATTTTCAGGCTGCATGTGTGCGTACGTGCATATGCCTGTGTGTGATGCCTTCAGGTACGGAGGGTTCACCACAGTGTGACTCCAGCTGCTACAGAGAAGCATGTAATAGGGCAGGAGAGCACAGGGGTGTGTGTGTGTGTATGTGTGTGGGTGTATGTGTGTGGATGTGTGTGTGCGTGGATGCTGGAGCTATGGCAGTCAGAGGTACAGGGCTGTCAGTAAATACCTGAAGTAAACCACAAATAAATGAATTCAAATACAAAATTTTATAACAGACAGACAATTCTATAACACACATACACATGCACAACTGAGTTTTAAAACCAAGCAAGAAAAAAACATCTTCAGAGAAGTTTTCATGATAATAATAATCAGACTAATGTATGCTAACCAATGTTCATGTTTTTGTAATTTTGCTTATTTTTAATTTCAGAATTGTTATGTGTCATGTGTTGTTCCTGGAAATAACGCAGCTCTGAACTCAATTTTTGCATTCACACCTCCACTGAGTTTCCTCAGGTGTGAACAATTTAGTCAGAATCACCTGTGCAGGGTCACCTGCGCAGACACAGACCAGTCAGAATCCAGGACACTAATAAAGCAGGCCTGCAGTTAGCACCAGTCCTCGGTTGGCTCCGTCCGCCTGAGCTGTGACTCTGCCTTTGCTCTTTGTCAAGCCTCTTTATGTTTAGGATTCTTTGAAAACTGACTCTTTATGGACTGAGAGATTACTTTAAAAGTGCCTTTTCCTAAGTCAGTTATCCTGTTT
>CM027083.1:4056552-4134052 GCA_015343265.1 Pao palembangensis | reverse complement strand
ATTCAAAAACAGATGACCTTTTAGAGGTCAGATGTCAATCAAGGCACTTGTCATTTGAGTATTTGAAGTAAACATTGGTTTGATTTTATAAATATGGTGCGGAAGTCCTCGGCCCGAGTCACCATGAGAGCTCTGCGAAGCGGAGTCAAGGCCTCCTGCAGTTCATCGTTTTAAATATTTATACAACCTTTGAAAGACTCTAATCTAATTGACATGCATTAATCACTGCGATGGTTTGGCGAGTTTCCCAGCATGCACTTTAGCACACGAAAACCAAAAAAGGAAATTGAAAAAAATCTTTGTCAAATGGGAGATTGAAAGAAATTTACATTTTTAAATATTTGTTTTTTAAAAAAAAATGAAATCTCAAGATTGATGATCCAGCAGTTTAGAGGACGACAACGAAAAGGTTTTGCAGCAACACCAAGGAAACGATAAAGTTATATCGAGATTTGCAGCTTTGCTTTGTGGTAAAACGTTGCATCTGTGTGATCTGCAGTCCAGGTTGTAATCAATGATCCCACAGAGGAGCAGCAGCAAATCCTAAATCCTGAAATTAAGTTAAAATCTGCTTCACACTATTCAGCATTTTCAGGTAATTACTCAGAAGTTTTGTCAGCTTCTTTCAACAGGAGGAACCCTGAAGTAGGACCAGGCTCATAAGGGGGCCTTTCCAGAGAGGCTACTGTGGATGTCAAAAAGCAAGCAAACCTTTGCTGACAGGACTTTCATTTACATACAATACAATACAGTTAATCTCAAGACGGCTGATTAGGAGCTCATGTTTGATTTAATTTTAGATGCAATGTAAAGCCAACACTAGCTTAATGATCTGAAACAGTTTTGAGGAGGAATAGACACCAACACGGGCTCAGACCCATAGTGCAGCCCCATCACCCACTGAACTGTCCCCTCAGTTTGTCTCACACACACACACACACCCTCTGTCTCTCTCATCCACACAGCGACACACGCGTGAACCGCCAGCGCATCTCCTCAGCCATCAGCCTGGAGCTCCGGCGCCCTGAGCGGTGGCTCTGACACGTCTATATGTTTTTCCACCTGACCTTTTGCCGTCCTTTCTGCCACAGCCCGTAAACCATAAGCTGATATATGAAGGCAATTTTTATTGGTGCCACTTGTATCTGAGTGATTGCGTACACTTTACATTTGGGGGCTTCTGCCACCTCCTCTTTCAGATGTCTTTATTTGGATAGAGGGTGTTGGTTGGGGTGGGTGGGGGTGGAGGGCAGACAGGATGAAAGGATGGTTGGACATGAAGCCAAATACACACATCCATCTCCTCACAGGGCGCCTAGCGTTCCCTTGTCTGGACGTACCTCAGGGATTTTTGGAGCACAAGACTTGATTAATACACATTTTTAAAACATGTTCATTACTTCAGAGAGACTTTAGTAAATTCAAGTTTTTGATTTCCTTCTTGGAATTATTATAATTTTACAAAAATGTACATACAGATACAAATGTGCCTTCTCTGTGATGTCATTAATGTTGTGATGCATCAGACTCCCCTCGTTAGTATTTTCATATTTGAAAAGGTGAAAATGTGAACCTTTAGGCCCTCACTCACTGCAGCAGATTGAGCTTGTTAGCTTGTTACCACAAACTTATGGTATGGGAGTGGTATGGCATCAGGCCATGTTATATTACCACAGAGCAATGACTCTTGTTATCTTATTAACGTAAACCTCTATTACACAGATGAGGGGGCTTGTGGAGCATGAGACCGTGTTGCAGTAATGTTAGCTGGTTAGCATACCAAACAGGCAGAGAGAATTATGGCCTGTTTAAGAGCACTGGAATGCATCGCTACAGTGTTAGCAACGTGTGCACACGTGTGTTTTGCACTTTTCAATTACGGCTACTCATTGTCAGGTTGTAAATGGCTGGGTCAGCTGGCTGCAATTCTGTCTTTGATGGTGTGTTGACATCCCTTCAAAAGGATCATTAGAGGAGAGCTTACTAGGCCGAGTCTCTTTATCAAGCTTTCGGAACAACTCAGTAGAAATAACAATGTCAACAAAGAAAACTAAATATATCGAACCATATACACCCCCTCTTGATCTGAATATTCAGTCCTACATCTGCTGTGACCCAAGAAGAAATCATATTACAAAAAACATTATCTTTAAAATGATATTTTGGCTCCATCTTTGTTTTCCTTTGCCTTTCATGCTTAAATCCTGGATAATATCTTTGAGGACCAGAGGCTAGCGTCAGGTTCCTCTCATCTCATTTTCAGGCTCCGAGCATCCTTTTCCTTCCAGGTTTTGTGTTTGTGCCAAACTCTTAGCAAAGGGGGAAAAAAAAGCTACCGCAGCTCTAATTCCATGTCAAAACAAAAAAGTTGTGTATATACATTGCGTAGCTGTGTCTGATCCTTTTTCAATTCATGGTTTGCAAAATGTCTGCTTTCAAAAAGTAATACTAATAATATGATAAAGAATATAGATGTAACTCAAGTGTCCACTGGTCAGAAACTCAGACTGGCTTTGAAATTCAAAGCCCAACCGTCCCCAGAATGGACACACACACTTTTACAAAGATTTTCAATTATTAACAAATGCAGCACGTGCCACCTGACTACAGTGGGAATTCATAAATCTCCATGGAGACAGATAGCATAATGCAGATGTCTTAATGAAAACTTCATTAAGATGGAGGATAATTACTGTGTCCCTCACGCTCGCAGTGTTTTTAAATAATTGAAGCGCTCAACTTTTGATGTGTTTATACCGGAATAATTTCATTTTACAGACTTCATCCTTGATGGACTGAGTGTGTGTTTGTGTGTGTAATATGAAACTATGGTCATATTTTATGAATGAATACCTGTGCCTTCTTACTAAAATGTTTTTAGGTCATTAATGACGTTATGGGGTCATTTTTATTGTGGCTGAGAACACTTTCTGATCCTTGTTTAACACCACATCTGTAGAACAGCAGCACATTCAGGACTTTGGTTCTTTGTCCTCATCCTGAAATGTGCACTTCCATGGCTCTTTTTTGTTTAGTCGATGAAATAATAATCATTCAATGTGCACCATTCTGTGTTCGAGATGCAAACGTGGCACCAATGTGGGAGGAGAAAATCAAAATCAGAGCTGTGCTGGATTAGATAGATTTAATATTTATGGGTGCAAGTGTGAGTAAACACAAACGCAGCAGAGTTCAAACAGACTCGGCAGCAGCTTCAGTGGTCGGTGTGCGTTTAACACCGCCGAGCTCCCAACGCTTAGTTACCCGGCACAAACGTGCAAGTTCAAATATTCCGCAACAGGAACAAACCTTTTTTTTTATTATTGTATACTCCTCCATATGTTGTGTGTGCGTTTGTGTGTCAAGGGGCAGCAAGGTTACAGCTGTTGGAGAGGGGCCAATGTCATGCGGATGTTCACTCGCCTCCAGGTTACTGTGCCTCTCACACTACCGGGTCGAAGCTCAACACTTGCTCAAAGCCTTCACCTGACTCCAAACACACGCACATGCTCGCACTGATCCACATGTGAACAGGCTCACTCACTTTTTTCCCTCTCACTTTCTTTCTTAAACTGTAGTTTCAGTAGAACGGTAAGGAGTGAAATTCAGGTGATGGCGTGAAGCCGCATGAAGCGCTGTTCATCCGCAGCGTTATTTCACCATCGCCGTCCACATTAGGACACCACATTTCTTTGAGCTTCTGCAAGAGGTGACTGTAAAATGTTGAAACTGAATCAGGATGAAGGGATGCTGATGTGCAGGAGTTGCGGGACAGTGTGTGTGTGTTTGTGTGTGTGTGTGTGTGTGTGTGTTGGGGGATGGTGCATAATTGCCTGGAGACTGTGGAGAAATAAACCTTAATGGTCAGTAATCCACGCCTGCAGAGGGCCTCTCCACGCTGCTCCACTGAGTCCCAGTAATGGGCTTCCAGCTCCATCGCTTACATATGCAGAGATGGTTCTCCATTAAAGCAGGTTCGAGAAAAATGGGTGGATGTTAAAAAAAAGAAATAGGTTTAGTGTTGGTTGGCAACCGCTTTCACCGCTGTCCTAATGAATCCTAGCCAGGCTGAGAGAAACAAGGCTGGCATCATGAAGAAACATAACCTTTATATTAATATTATTATCAGTTAATAACACTTTTGCTTTGCTTTTCTCAGTACACTTTAGTGTTTATAAATGGCATTGCAGCCTGAAATAATTTAAAACCCTAAAAACCCGTCATGTCAATAAAAAAGCCAAATGCTTGAAATTTACAGATGTGGGTCTGATGGCACCACAGTCATCTTAGCACCACCGTCCTCATCCTCCAGATGATCAGGATAAAGTCCTGGTAGAGGAAGCGATGGCACATATGTGCAGTTTGCACCATACACACACTGTACACTTGAAAGCCCTGAAGGTGTTTGACTTCAGTTCCAAACAGCTCATCGACCACTTCGCACGAATGAAAGACTTCTCCGTTAAACGTGTCTGTGTCATTCTCCTTCAAAGCTCCACGGAAGGCATTAATCCATCATGGATATCAGCGACTACGTGCTGTTGCCATATGGATGCGGGGACACTTAGGAAATGCATCACTTTGTGATGTTTATTTCAAGTGTGTTACTGAGCGAGGCCATTAAAAGGGTTCTTCTTTTCTGTGCATGTACTAAGTCTTGAAGTTCAAGGACGTGCGTGGCCAGATGCACAGGAATGAATTCACCTGAATTGCAAGATAAAATGATTCGTATTTCATTATTGCTCCTCAAAGTGTCTGGACCCAAATAGGAAAGATGAGTTTGTGTGATACCAGTATGAGAATGTGAGTGCCTTCATTGTCCTCTGGTGTTTGTGTCAGCATGAACTTGTGACTGCAGACGTGCGTGTGTGATGCATGTGACATATTTGCTTCTGTATTTGTGTGCTACCTTTGTTTGCGCAGCAGGTATGGTGGATACATACACGCATGCACACACACATGCAGGACGTCGGCAGTAATAGATATCCAATAGCTGCGAGCTGTGGAAGGGCCCTGCTACATCTGTCAGCGCTGCCTGGCAAAGGCAGAGCAAGTTCAGATGCTATCGCCACAAACGGCTGCATCAAAAGATTTAGTGTCCCCTCCATCCTTCCCACCCCGAGGTGGGCCGCGTAGAACAGCCTGCCGGGCAGCACAACAAGGAGGAGGGGGCGTGGAAGAAATACGGCAGGCGCGGGACAGATAAGAGAGAAGCGACGGGAATATCAGCCAGAGGGTTTGAGGTGGAGGACAAGGGGAGAGCACAAAGAGAAGAGGTGGAAGGAGGAAACGAAGAGGCAGAACAACTCCTCTTTCACCTCCTTGTGACTCCTACTTAAAAAACTGTGTAAGGAGGTGGTCAGAGGAGTCCTGGTGTGTTTTTACTTGAGCAGAAGGTTTGGAGAGTAGAACTTCAGATCTGAACCATCTTTTCCTCAGCAATCTGAGCTAAACTAAAGATAAGCTAAACTTAATGGAAAAAAGATTGCTCCTTATTTTCAGACAATATTCACTGTCTAAGAGCTGGAATAAACTTTTAATCAAATTAAAACAAGAGTTTGGAGAAAAGGCGCAGATGAATAAGTCACCCACCACGACAGAGACAATCAGCGTCCCAAAATACACAGATTAAACAAGAGAATTTACATGGAAGCGTGCGTCATCAGGGTCCAAGCGAAATTATAATCACCCAACAATAAAGCTGTCAGCGGTGACAACAGTTGGCCGTGATTGACGAGCCGCTCAATTCCAAAAGAATAAAACAAGTCATTTTAATTTATGATGAAAACAATGAACAGTTGGGACGTTTTCTTTGATTTAATGTGATAACAAAACATTAGAGCGGGATTGTTCATACGTCTATTAATTTGTTTTTTTTCCCTTTTTTTTTTTGCTCACAATCAAGCCCTGTCTGTCAAACATCTACACCTTTGGCTCCACAGCCCCCCCTGAAGCTGGAGACGTTGATGGTTTGACTCACACGTTAAAAACAGACACATGAAACACATCTGACACTCAATCTGACTTTTGTGGTCACAAAAATGTAAGATAGAGTGCGTGTTTGTGTGTGTGTGTGTGTGTGTGTGTGTGTGTGTGTGTGTGTGTGTGTGCGCGTGTTAGAGAGAGAGAGAGAGTTCTTTTCCCTCCCTGTAGATCAGCTGCTAATCACAACTCTCCTGAGACCCCCGTCCCCACCCTGCACCCCCCAAATCCTACACACATATACTGCACATATGCACACACACACCAGCGCTGCCGATTCTTCTGCTCTTGAATAACCTCACCGGGGGCTAGTGACTGGGGGAGAGGTTGTGTCGTGGGGGGCAAAATCACCAGTCTTATTTAGCAGAGGAGTGTGTTTGTGTGTGTGTGTGTGTGTGTGTGTGTGTGTGTGTGTCTTTTGAAGCCTTTCTGGCTCGACTGTCACACAGCTACGGGGCGGCCGGCTTGTCGAGGATTTCTGTTGTGTGTGTGTGTGTGTGTGTGTGTGCGTGTGTGCGTGCGTGTGTGAGCGCGTGTATGTATGTGTGTGTGCGCATGCGTGCGTGTGTGTGTGTGTGAGACCCTCCCACAGAGAGAGAGGGAGAGAGAGCGAGCAGTAGCCCTGATTAAATGCTAAAGCCGTCATGCCTGCGAGCCAGCCAGGAGATTAATATCGGCGTAACCTGTTACTTAATTCATTATGGGGATACAGGCTAATTTGATTTGATATTATTTTAATAAAGTTCTGTGATATCCAAGATTGGTTCAGGCTATCAAAATAATTTTCCAGTTATTACAGTTCGCCAGGCAGGTCCCTTTGATAGCAGTGGTTGGCCAGGCCTGTCCTGAATACATTACAGCCTTCTGCACAGACACACACACACACACACACACACACACACAAACTGTCACTGCTACATTCAGGTACTGATGCTGAGGGGAAGATAATCAGAACTCGCCAGCGCCCGTTGTGGTTATGGTGGCTTCATCTACGCCAGTGCTGTCCTGGCACACACTGGGCAGGAGTCCAGAGGACCCTCACAGTTGGGATGGAAAACGCAGAAGTACTGTTAGAACCTGGTGGTGGAGAGAAGCACTTGTCAGGAAGACTGGGCCACACCAATGGTTACTGAGCACACAGTGGTACTGAGGATGAAGAACCTTCTTCCATGGAGTACTAGCTTCTATCATGACACCTTTCAGGTAGATATTATTCAACCTTAGCCCAATAAAATGCCTTCATGGCTGGTGCACGCCAACCCTCATTACTGCATGGAATGTGTACATGTTGGAGGGCGTGGCTTGGAACAGGACCGTGCGTCGTAGATGGTCACCATGGAGTCCTACAGATCATTTACCTCTCCCCTACCCATACCATACCTCACTTCACATCTGGCCCAACTCACGTTGAGTCTGACCTGGTTTCCTACAAACTTAAAACAAAGCAAAATTGGTCTAGGCCTATCAAATGTCTCTCCATATATAATCTTCCAGCATAAATATTGTACACTTTAACTGATGTTAGCGTGTCCCTTTAATCACAGCTTTCCCTTTTGCTCCTTTACTTTGTGCTTCTTTCTCCCATCACCAGTGTCATCCATTCATTATTAAAACTCTCCCTGCCTTGTCTCTCCGGTACTCTGCTCTTTTAGAAACCCTTGTATCAGCTGCTCCAGGCCATAGAAGGACGACAGAAAGAGGGGAAAAAAAATAAAATGAAGACATGTTCAGCTCTTTGCAGGGGGGCGTATAAGTCGCCTGTCAGCCTGTAATCACTGTGTCCGCGTCTGTGTATGCTAATTCATCTCTCCATACTGCTGACTAGGACATGCAATATAAATGAAGTTTGTTGGACCGCACAAGGACTGACTTGAATAAAAGATCAGGGTCCTGAAGAGATTCCAGGCTGTTATTAGCCATGTGGAACTTTGCAACCACATTGCCAGAGACCTAATGGAGTAATGAAGGTCTTTTAACATGGAAATTGGCATCAATATCCCTGTCAGAGAGGGATTAGCATGATGATGGCAACAGTGTACAACTTAGGATAAAAATAGGTGGTGATGCATTGGAAGTGCATCAAAGTGTACTCTAAATCTTGTTGACAACATGCAGATTCATTTCTGTGCAATGAGGTTGAATGCTGTTTGAACCCTGGAGATGGGAGCTGTTGAAGATGAACGCAGCGCAGACTATAATTTTCATGAGGCCATCGTTACTGTTGATTCACACATGTAGTTTATTAGTAGAAATGAAGCAGTGCGTGGATCCCTTCCAGAAGGTTATCTGTACTGTTTTTTAAATCTAATCCCAGCTACACACGAATACAACAGACTGTAGTTTCAACCCTCAGACATGTAAGTCTCATCAGTTCCCCTTAGATCTGCAGGGTTTCATTCTTAGCTAAAGGGGCACATATTAAATAATTACACCAAGTTAACAGACAAGTGTCTGTACTTTAGGAGGCCTTCATATCTCTGTCTTTACCATCATTTATTGAAACAAGTGGTTAAAGTTTGCTAAGTTCTGGGTCATATTTCAAATTGATAGCAGCGTGTCAGTGAAAGCACAGCTGTCCTCTGCATTAACTGATGTTTCTCTTGACCCATCTATCGTCCCTCTCACCTCCTTTTCCTCACTGGGAGACGGTACCTTTTAATTCCAACCAAAACAGCTGTTTCCCTTCACAAAAATTGTAGTTATAAATGCATGTACACAGGTGTTCTGTAGTGCAAATAAAGTCTATGGTGCCAGGAGGCATGTTTAAAATTAAGAATTAATGACTTTCTGGGCTGATTCAGGTCAGAGCTTTATTCTCCTCTGTGGATATTTTGGAAAATGTGGAAGCAGTTTTCGCTCATATTTTTAAATTTCCAGACTTTAGATTCCTAAAATTTCTGAGAAAAGGTTATTTTTGCCTCTATGTGCTCATGCAGACATATGTCACTTCCTGGGCAGACCCCCTTCAGTTAAAAACAATTACAATAGAAGATGTAATTAGTTACTGGTTCAGTCTCATTTTAGATCTTCGCTGATCTGAGGGAAGCCCAGACTATCCTCTTCCAGGCTACCTTCTCAGGCTCCACTAAAAGTGCACTTCTGTCTTCCAGATCATTCTCCATGCACCGTTACTGTGGTAGTGATGGTTCAATGCCAAAAACCTGGATTCACTTTCATTCCATTTTACAACCTCCTGCCATTTTCAAATTCTTCAGTATATATCACATAACTGAGTTGTAAGGAAAAACATTTACGTTACTTTTTCTGTACCGGGGCCACTGAGTTTTTTCAACAGTCTTTTATTTTATTTATATAAAAAAAAGTACATTACAAATTTTGACTATTTCAGTTTCTGACAACGTTCTGGATTTCACTTAAAAACTCTGCTGCTGCTGCTTTGTCCATTTTCAGAGGTGAAGTCTGAATTAAGGCGTATTCAACCCAGTTAGAGGTGCAGATGATTTTATCCTGTGAATTCAGCACCACTTTGCAAGAGATGCAGGATCTACGCTTGTGATGTAAAATGGGAATGGATACAAATCCTTGTTTTCGGGGGTTTTTTTTGAAAAAGGCAATTAGATGAAAATGGCTCCTGCTTTTGTCTCCACCAGATAAAAGTTCCAACTTGTTCTGTGAAGTGCTGATCTGCTGGGAAAATGGAGGCTTGAAAGAAAATACCTCATTTGCATACCTTGATGAAGGGATCACAGCAACACAAACTGTTTTGTTTTGCAACGGTGCTCATTATTCAGACTGTTATAGCAGATATGAACATTTTAGGCAATGCCTGATTATTTAAGTGTAGCTGATACTAAATATGACACCTGCCATTCTTTAGCATACTTGACAGAAATCTACTACTAGACGCCAACATGCGAGTTGATACGAGATAAAACTACAATCCTCCTCCCTGTGTAGTAGTAAAAGACACCCCATTTCCCCTTTGTACTTGAAAGGACAGACCATAAACCTGGTTTACACATGCTGTAAAGATGTCCTTATCCTTTCACAGGATTCAGGAAACATTTTTTAGTCTATACTTTTTTGTATTTCCGTCTGTCTTCACTGTTGTTTCCTCTTTTTTGTGCATCGTGTTATTTAGGTAAATGTGGAAATCCTGAATAGCACAGAAATAATCACAAAGATTGAAATGTAAGACCTGTGTGTCTCAGGGGGGTAACTTCCTTCTTTGTTCATGATGACTGTCACCGTGGTTCGGGAAGAATATAACGATTGGATCAACAAGCCAAACCACCCTGGGCTCTTAAAAAAACATACTTATTTTAAAATATATGCTGAAACTCTGCCTCAGGACTGTACTGTGATCACTGTTTGTTTCATTATTGTATACGATATCCTTGAATTGCGCTGAGAAAATCCAGTCTTGATATAGTTATTGATTCATTTCTTTTTCTGTCATTCTTTCCAGTGGATTCTTATTTGGACAGGCAGCTCTCTTTCCTCTGCGTTTATTGTCCAAAGCTGAAAGTATGGAAAAATAGCAACTGAAGACATCCACCAAAAGTATCCATAAAATTTTGCTATATTAGCTCAGCATCATTTGCATTTGCAGCTAATGCTGCACATTAAGTGCTGAACCATTCCTCTAATGCTCTCTCTCCTTTTTCCCTTGTTCTTGTGACAGACATTGTGAATGCAGCATCCTGTTGGGTGTAACTGCCCATCAGTGGAGGTGTTAGCCTCCCTCAGACACAGCAGCCGTCGCTGGCCGACACTCTAACCCCTCATTTTAATGGGGCACAGTTGTGCCACATTACGGCAACATCAGAGCAGGGATACAGCAGGAGATGATAGATGGATGGATGGATGGATGGATGGATTGATGGATGGATGGATGGATGGATGGAAGTTTTAAGATTCCTCTGGGATTGTCTGCCGTGCCCTCATTAATTTGCTCCTCAGTATTTCACTCCAGTTTGGACGGTTCTTCCCCTCCAGATGCAGATGCAGTCTCGACTGCACCTTCTTGTGCAGCATTTCCCCCAGCTGTGTGCATCTTCTCACAGGGGGGCTGTGCTGTAAAGTTCCTTGAAAGCTGCCACTTTCTCACTAAAAGTGATGCTCGTATTAAAGTATCAGACAATGCCAAGTCGAGCCCTCGATCGATGATTATGCAAACACAGGGTTAATCAATACGTGAAAATATAACATGAGGACAAATGATAATATAGAGAGCATGGAGTTTTTCTCCAGCTAGATGAAGGTGCTTGAATAGTAAAGAGTCCCCTTGGCTTTTATGTGATGGGTCTGTGCATTTTAGTTGGCACACAGTTCAATATCTGAACAGAGAAAAAAAAGTTTTAAAAATTATATTGCTCGGAGTGATAGTGGTAGTAATAAAGAAGTTATTGACCAAATGATATTGATCGACAGCTCCTCGGGCAAAACGAGCCGACCTTGGTCTCCCTCTGTGCCTTTCCCACCCCCAGCTCGCCTCCCCTCTACTTTCCTCCCCGGAATTCAATAATATATTATTTTACACAGTTTAAAGTCAAGACAACAAATAGCTCCACAGTGCAAGGTGAAGAATTACTGGTAAATTTTTCATGGCTATTTGCCTGTAGGAATTTTGGTAAGGGTACGTGTGAGGGTGATTAAAATCAAGAGTCAAGTCAAAACTTGATTATGAATTTAAGAGCAGTGATGGCAAAGACAAAGAAAATGAAAGGCAGAGAGAGAAAGAAAGGTTAGTAGGAGAAATAGAAAACCAGAGGCTATGTGTTCCTTCCTCTGTGCTGCATAAATCAGATAATGACCTTGAAGTCTTTACGAAGGAGAGGCAACGGTAACTACATCCAAGCTCTGTCCCCTGGTCTCCTCACACAATCAAAGGAGAGATACAAAGACCACTGAAGGAGGAAACGTAACATTACACCCTTCAAAAACACAGCATTTGTAAAAAATAACACCACTTTCTTTCTTTGATAATGACCAGGAGCTCTTTCTTTCTGTCAGTTCTTAATGTGACTTCTGCTTTATATTTTCCATTTTCTTTTCACAAATGACATGAAAACATATCCTGTAAATATTCCATCCTCACTTAGCGCTCTTATCAGACCAGAACGAGTCAAACACCAACACAAATGTTCTTATTACTGTACCTACATTATGTTTTGGATAATATGTGGAGTTCTGTTGTGCTGTTGCCTCATAGCAAGAAGGTTCCACATATGTGAGCCCTGCTACGACCTGTGGTTTGATTTAGTTTGGAAAACTTTAATGTTCCCAAGGGCAATTTGGTTTGCAGCAGAAGTAAAACTTACATTCCTACAGTGTTCCTCTCATACAGCCCAAAAAATAAAAACTCCTGTATGATAAAACTACAGATAATTATAATAAATAAATAAATAAATACATGGAGTGAATTTCATCAGCGTATTGTCAGAATGGTCCCTGCACTCTGTGCCAAAGGATCTTGTTTTTTGGCCGCATTATTCAGCTGTAGATGGGTTCAAAAAATAAGATTAAAACATTTTAAAAAGCTTTGTGTAAACATTAAAACACCTAAAACGACCTCGGGTTTTGTTCTCGGCAGCCAGTTTGTCGTCCAGAATGTTACTTAGGTGCAAGTAACAGCTGACTTTTGGCCCAGCCCCACGTCAGTATTTCGCTTTTCCGTTCAGGCTGACAGACAGCAGCACATAGTTAAACAACGAGGCCCACTGTATTAGCACAGAGTACATGAGGAACCCGATTCCTGATGGGAGAATAAGTGACGAATCAAAGAAGAAAAGCAGGGAGTATCAACTAATCAGTAAAGCGTGCTATCAGCCACACCTCACTTATCCTGTCTGAACACACAACCATCTTGTTCGTTTGCATGTCAGAGATGCCGACAGAGATGGCAGTTATGCTCAATAAAATATTCATTCTTCTTCCAGGCCATTCAAGTGAAACATGCAGCTACTTGGCAGACATAGAAACTGTAAAAGGAGAGGGAGAGAGAGAGCGGGTGATGGCGGTGAGGGCCTGCATCCATTATTGAAGTGCCAGGATGTTATCAATTCATACAAGGTCAATATGGAAGATTTCAATTTGTGCTTGTGTCAAGACAAAGATTTCCTACACTCGGCTCTCGCTCTTTTTATTCTCGTCCTCTTTACCTTTTCTCTCTTAATACACTTACAACTCTGAGCATTACATTGTCCTGGTTTTGTTCCCAAATGCGCTGCAAGTCTTCTGAAGTCTCCTGCATGATGGTACAAGGTAACAAGATATGACTTTACCTCTGGCAACTTAAAATTCAGCCCACAAGTCCGTAACCATCCCCCCCCCCCCCCCCCCCCACACACACACACACACACACACACAGAACAGAACAGATTAGCACAGTGTTTGCCGTGGGAGAGCTCCTCATTTACATCAATTATGGATAGTCAACTTCCATCCTTGTGGCCCAACGCTGCATATTTCATGGAGTGAGGGTATTTTATGAGTTAATGTGTCCAGTTGACATGCCTCTGAAAGCAGTGGCCTGTCCCTTACACTGTGTGCAGGGCTGGGGAGAGCACGCAAACAGTCTGTCTGTGTGTGTGTGTGTGTGTGTGTGTGTGAGAGAGAGAGAGTGCTTGTGCGTATCCATTCAATCTCCTCATCCACTCAGTCTCCTCATCCCTGCTTTGTAACATCACTTTCTGCTACAGAATGGGAGCAGCGGAGCCATGCTGACAACAGTCCACACGATCTTGAACTCTAAGTGATCCCTTCAATTTTTGTGGGATTTCCTCTGAAAAAAAGCTCAAATGAGTAGAGAGCGAGCATTTGTTGAATTCTGGGTAAATAAATTAGAATTTAAAACCAGAGGTGGTGACACCCAGTGCAACTTTTCGACCCTTAGAAAGGCTTGTAAACAAAGCTGATAACAGCAATCGTTATGCTGGTTCTCTTCCACAACTCTCACTCCTTCACACTTCTTCCTAACCCTCACTTCCTCCACCCACCCTCTACAACCCCTTCCAAACGACCACACCCCCCTCCACCAAACTCCCCACCACCATTTCTCTGCTCACCCTCTTGCCAGCCGGTTGGGGAGGTGTTACCAGCAGCTGGTGCCTTTGCATAATGTGCGGGGTGTTTATGTACGTTTTTCATCTCTCTGTGTGCTTGTATGTGTGTGAGTCAGTGCGTCAGAGAGAGAGAATGTGGGAAAAGAATGGAGGCTGTTCTCGGATGGTATAAATTGCTTTTTTGACCCTGTAATTAGTGGCAGAAGACACTCTGAAGGAGCTGGTGACGAAGCTCCCGTGGCTGAATTTCAACATGGGTGCATAAATTATCATTTATGGAGCACTAATGGCCCATTGAGTTGTCCTCTCAGACCTTGCTCATCCAGAGCTGGGCCTGGTCATCTTTTATGTGCTCTTTGCACGGCATAAACGTTAACTGTGACATGAAAAAATATCCCAGCTCTCCCACAGTCCCCTCAGATCCCCCCCCTTCCCTTTCTTTTGCCTTATCTGTGCTCCTCATACTGCTGCATCATCTCCTCCCCCCTCTTCTGTACCATGACTGCTTTAAATGGCTCTAAAATAACTGTAATAATTGTGGCATCAAATTATAGTAAAAGAGGCCATCATTGATTGTAACAAATCAGGGTGATTGCTTTGGCAATTGGATCTGAATTAGGCATTTTTTTCATGAAGAAAACGTTTTAATTGGATGAAACTCTGGAGTGTGAAGCTCTAAGTGACCTATTCTACATCATGTATTATGCAAACTTGCACTGTGGAGTTGAACAACAAGTTGAACAACAAGAGGAAAAAGGCAGTTTCCACATGTGAACACTTGGAGTAACACATTATGTAGTCTCCGGAGGATGGATAACTGGCAAGAATGCAGAAAATGAGCTTAGTTATTTACTGTCTAAAGGGTTGTGACATCCAATATCACTGATGGAAAACAACCTCAGCATACAGACATGAACCAATCCTCAAATGTTCCTTCACAGACTGGTTTTAGACGTGTACAACACTTGGGGCTTGAAGAATATAGATAAGAGACTAATTTTATGTGTGTGTGTGTGTGTGTCTGTGTGTGTGTGTGTTACAGCAGTGTTTGACACTAACAGTGGGTGAGGTTTGCCCTTAAAACAGCTGTCATTACAGAACAGAGTAGAACGGAATGCAATTAGACACGTCAACTCTGCGATCCATCACTGGCTATTATGGCTTCCACAAGGTGAGGAAAGGAGAGGAGAACCTATAGACACTGACCCCCCGCACCACCACCATCTCACACACACACACACACACACACACACACACACACACACACACACACAAACACACACACACACACAGGCTCCTGTCTTTGTGACTAACATAAAAACATGCAAATGGTAGGAAAAGGAATCAAGGTCTGCTCCTCTCTGACGGATTATCCGTCTTCATCGGCAGGTATAGGGGAAGGGGCGTGTCAAAAAGTTCAAGGACAATAAGAGATATGGTTGCACAGACAAACCAAAACTAATACAAAAACTATTTTGGTGGTGTCGTTTACCTTTCCTCCTCTGCATGATGACACTAGCAACTTGTGCCAGGCACAGAACTGCAACTCATCTGTAATTGACTGTGAAAACTGCGAGTGTTTCCCGTCTCCTCCTCAAATATCTGGAAGGACAAAGTGACCCAATAATCTTATCAGTTGGACGTGTTGCCAGCCAGTAATTAAAGAGAAACCAGAAAATTAAACAGTGGCTTTAATGGAGGTTGGTTGATATGGAGGTCAGTTGATGGGAGGCTGGACTGGACTGGTAGACACCAGCAGAAACAACCAGTGCCTCTCATATGCAGATTCTGCCCCCCCGCCCTAAAAAAGGTCTGCCGCTCCTCTGCCTTGAAAGCGCCAGATTTTTGCCAGTGTGTGCACTTTTAATTGCACTCCCATTGCTTGCCCCCAGCCCCTCATTTCTTTGTCTCTCTCTCTCTCTCTAACGCACACATACACTCACACTGCCCCTCGCTCATCATTTCTCAACGACCCCCCCCCACTCTCCCCTCCCCTCACCGCTTCCTTATTCTGTCGCTTTAGCCCTTTCTCTCTATCTGTCCATTCTTCAAAGGAGAACTTCATTCACTTTATTTTAATTTCATAGATGAACCCCGAGGGGAGGAAGAAGCGATGGCAGTGTGAGAAGGAGGGCAAAATAGGAAAACCGCTTTATTTTAGTGATGGCTCAGTGTTACTGGCCCGAACTCTTTGATGGTTGGTTACTGGCCAGCCACAGGCACTGCCTAATAAACGAATAACCTCTAACAGAACGGTATTACTCGCTGATGTCAGTACAGACATCCAGAGAAAAAAAAAGATAAGTGCAGTTTGTTAGAGCTTGGGTTCATTCTTTTGGCCTCATTTCTATGGCTTCAGATCTCATTCTAGTTATCAAAGAACTGCTGAGATCGAGTAACATGGTGACATTACTGTAACACAGTCGGATAGAACAGAGAAAGGCCAATCAGGCCATAAAAAATGCTGAATGCTGGCCAACACTTGAGCAAGATTATCTGCATTGTGCTCGTTTGAACCAGCTAAAAAGTTGGGAATAATTCCGCTGGAAAGTTAAACAGCAGGTTAGAGTTGAAGAAAGAAGGCCGGTTTATGGGCCACAATAACACAGTGTTACAGGACGACATGCGTGGAACTTGAGAGGTTCGTGTGTCGTCTCCATGTGTGCGTGGCTCAGGTGTGAATGGACTGGAAGAGCCGGTGTCAAGCTTGCTTGACACAGTCCCTTGATAGAACAGAAAGAAACAATGGCTGATAGATGGAGTAAAACAGAACTTCCTGGAAGGGCCTTTGGTATGATGACCAAATCGCTTCTGAACCCTAATCACTTTTACTATGATAACACACGATTCATTTTTGCTCAATCTAGAACTTTGAGTTCGATATAAATCCCTCTGGTAAGAATGTTAAGATGTGCAGAAACAGCTTTGTTTCAATCGTTTCAAGGGCAGTTCCAAGCATTTTTCAAAGATTTCTGACATTTTTCAGAATCCGGTGTGCAAATTCTCTATATTTTTTACTTGATGATGGCTCCTGTATGTGCATAGACACATACCCCTATGATGGCTCACAAGCCAGTGTGTGATTTATCTGTGTGTTTGTGCATGCAGGTGCACAGGCTGCATGAAAGATGAGCCCCAACTACAGGCCGTCCACCTTGCCCTTTGGCTATTTCTGTTCTGTGCCTTCTCCTGCGTCGGTTGTGTAATGATCTTGGTAGATAGCAATCACTCTTTTTTTGTTGTCTGTATCAGCCATAACTGGGCCTTAGTGCCAGAAGGTCAAGTGTACAAAATAAGAACAAGCTTACACAACAGAGAAAGCAAAGACACCCCTTTGATGTGAAAGAAAGGATGTGTTGTGAGCCTCACAATCGAGGGCGTTGATTGATTCAAGGCAGGGAAAATGTAGAGCTGCAGGAGACTGGAAACTTCAGCACAGTTTGTTCAAAATCAAGAAAGTTGTTGAAGCAAGGTATGAGTTTTGACATACAATAGAGAAAAGCAAAGAAGGTAACACGATTGAATAAAGGATCTGGCACCAATGCAACTGCTGGATGTTTGCCGGACAGGAGTTAGTTCAGCACAGACTTTGATCTTCCCATTAGTTATCCAAAGTTAGATCTCTCTGTGTGCAAGTGGAATGTAAGGTTTACTTACAGAAGATGTTTCGCCCTCTCTCCAAAAGGCTTCTTCAGTTCTAAACTTGCTGGGGGCAGAGCTTGAAAATATAGCCGTTGTGGACCATTGGCATGTTAATGTCCCGAGTGGTCACCTGAGAGTCGTTGGCAGGGTCATTTGCAGGGTCGTTGACAGGGTCCTTGGCAGGGTCATTTACCTAGTTTCAGTTTGGGTGCTTCCTCTTTGTCTGTTGGGTCACATGGTAATGAGTCACTTGGTCTCGTCAAACGGTGTGAACATTTGGATTGTTAACGAAGAGAGTGGAGGACTGCATTGTACGTGGGTGATAGAAAGTGCCTTAGTCCACCACCTCTGTTTAAAGATGAAAACCTGAAACTAGGTGAATGACCCTGCCAACGATCCCAACAACTCTCGGGTGACCACCCGGGTCATTAACATGCCAATGGTCCACAAGGGCTACATTTTCAAGCTCTGCCCCCAGCAAGACTAGAACAGAAGAAGCCTTCTGGAGAGAGGGCAAAAGGTCTTCAAGAAAACCTTACAGTCCAGTTGTACACAGAGACATCTAACTTTGGATAGCTATGACCTGGATGAGTGAGAATCTACACAAACAACTTCCCATTAGCTTTTAGGTGGGCACAGTAACATCAAATGGACAAGCCAGAATGACCGTGGCGGCTAAAAAGATTGTTTCAATCCCAGACCCACCATTTGTCTTGATGCTCCATACTTTGTGTTCGGTATCAGTGTTCACACCCGCGAAGAGGCATGTTTTAGTACTTTAGTTTAAAAGGGGAAAGAAGCAGAAAAGGAGGGAATCTGCGTGTGGTCTTGGGTAGAATGCTGCGGGGATAGAGGAAAGACATAAATAAACATCAAACAAAAATGACATTTACCTGTTTGATCATTACCTTTCTCCAAGTCCGTACCGTCCAACACAGCCTGGTGCCGAACAGATGAAGAGAGCGAGCGAGCAAGGAGAAAACGAGTGTGAGAAACGAGAGCTGAAGGCAGAATGTCCGCTAGGAATACAAGCAGTGCCTTGCCAAATACAAAAACAGGCCTCTCTCTCTCTCTCTCTCCCTCCCTCTCTCGTCTTTCTTTAGCCTCTTATTTTATTCCCTTTGTTACAGGAACTGGTACAGAACTTCAGAGGAGGCTGCAATGAGCACATCAAAGCACACCGACAGATTGTGGCCCAACGGACACACTCGAAGTGGGCATTAATTTCTTTGTTGAAAATGTAGAGAAGGCAGCCACAATGTGTTAAAATAATAGCATGTTCTGTATGCTTGTTTTTTGCCTCCCTCCTCTTGTTTTCCTGTGGTTTCAGCCTCTCTTCTTTCTTCTCAGGCTCTCCGCATGTCGAAGGTAGTGAGGGTTAGGATGACACCTTGTTTTCGTCAGATGTTCGTTTGGGGAGGTTTCCGTCCTTTTCCTGTGTTTCGTCTTCTTTTTTTTTATTTCTTTCTCTCTCTGACTACTCTGACTAGCTCTCCTTGAGTTCAGCCCACATGGCTCTGGGCGAAAATCAATGCCCGTATGTGTCTTCAGCTGCTCTTCACTGTGCTGATGAAGGTTAGAAAAGAGAAAGACAGATGAGAAACTCTAAGTGAACTGATTACAGAAAAAATATTCTAAAACTCTGCATCTGTTCCTCAAATTAATGGATGAATAATTAAATGTGAAATCCTCTCTTGACTTTTTTGTTTCCATTTGTTGTTGCCCCGGGTGCCTTTTTTGACCAGTGATGGATGGGGCCAGAGAAGATTAATTGTGAAAAGTGTTGCTGCAGGAATTAAAGATTATTACCAGAGGATTTAGACAGAGATCCATTCATGCCAGCATTCAATGACCATTAGCCTACATAGAGCTCTGCTAAGTTCACTAACCTTGAGTAGTGAATCGCAGATTCTATTGATCGCCATCACAGCGCTTCATTGTTTCTGTGTCATGGCTAAGGCCATTCACTTGTTTAATTGTTTCTCGTTGAATTGTAAAGTAGTGAGTGGGAGGCTATTGAAAGAGGCTTTTAAACAGTTGGCTGTTTAATGAGACACGTTAAGGGGAGGCCAAGGCAAGCAACAGGGACGTAGTCTTGACTTCATTGTTACACCTTGCATAGAAATCACAACATCAATGAACCAATTGTGGAGGCCATATGCTGATGAACCTTCATACTTCTGCAAACATATTGTATGCGTGACCCATTGGTTAGAAATTAGGAATTCAACAGGCATCTCCATCCATTTCAACTATGATACATTATCTTCGATTGCAGCATCTCTGCCATCACAGTAACTGCCCTATTGGGCCTGGCACGGCCCCTCAGGGCAATCTTCAGCCCATTCTAGAGTAGCTGGTTTTTCACAGCAGCGTACTCTTCCACCTTCACTGCACTGACCCTTTTAGAAATTCTGCAGAGACCATAGATACTTCCTTGGACTGTAGATGCTCTGTAGATCTTTTGCTTCATGTCGACCTTTTGGCCCTGCCTCTTCAGTTTTGATCTCCTTTCCCTAGCTCCTCAGCCCCTGGAGGCTGTCAGCGCTGGCTGAAGGGGCTTCTGGGGGGCTTCAATCCTTCATCCAGGTCTTAGTGTTCAAAGACCTTGGCCAGTCATCCAGCTGCACACACACTTGCACCCACACACACTTTTACTCATAGACATTCGTGAATAAATGAACACAATGAATGAAGGCAAGGCAGAGATGGCGCAGTAAGAGAGGGAAAAAGTGGTAAAACCAATGAAGTAAGAACTGCTCTGAATTTTGGATATAGATCAAAAAGAAATCCTGTGAGACATGGGCTGAGCACAATCAAAATGAGATTAAAAATGTCAAGTGAGTACGACATACTGTATGCGAGTGGAATGCACAGGATATTCCTCAGGATATTCTCCTTTATGCACCCAGAATTAAACAGACTCACATATTTATTTCTATTATCTTTTCACTCCTTCTTTCCACATAGGGTCCTGGGGTCATATCAGAACAAGATTATAGTGGGTGTCATACCACAGAGTAAAGCTGCAGTGTTTGCTAATTTAACATTAGACTTTTTGCGGCACTTAAATAATCAGAGTCTGGTTGGGGAAAGCAGGAAGTCATCTTCTGTCAGAGGAAACAGTCAGTAACAGATCAGGCCACAGGTCACCAGAAAGCTTTCATGGTGAAGTGATGGACAGACCAGAAATGTTGAATGCTTTGGTGTGTGAACAGCATGCAGTCCAGTGTGTGTGTGTGTGTGTGTGTGTGTCTGTGTGTGCCCTTCAGTGGCATGTTGGGATAACTGTGTGTGCACAAGGCTTTATAGGCCTTATCTAGATGTCCTAGATATTGATTGGGCAACATGGCAGATAAGAAAGGATGAGCACCCCCTCCAACCCACCCGAATCCCCATATCTACCCCACCAACCTCCTTGTTGTTGCTCACACAGAGCAGGGCCACTGCAGCTCTGTGCGACAGCGGCAGTGTGAGGTGGATAAGAAGATTTTAGGTAATTTATTGTATATTTGTTACTTCTTTTCTGCTTTATTAATGTGAGAAAGGCCTGTGTAGAGTTCTAATGTAGCATTCAGGTTTAGATGGAGCTGCAGGAGAGCTGCTTGCAGCTTCCCCTTATCTACACCCCTGACTCTGGACTCCGTCCACTTTGAAGCATATTTCTGTGCAGGTAGAGTTAACTGCTCCACTATTTTGGTTATTCTTTGAACATATTCCATGGCTGTGATCTTTCTGAACCATAAGTGCTCCTCTTGCCTACCTGCCACACACTGAAGCCTCATTCCTGCGGCTTTAAGTCCAGTCTTCTTTCACTTCCTTTTGGTTCCCTGTCTGTTTGCTGTCATATTTAATCATTTTGATGGTTTTAAAACATTGACAAACTACTTCTGTATGAAATTTTTGAAACAATGATAAAAATTTCAGCTGCCAGTTTGACCCTATGTCAATCTGGTGTTTGTTACTGGTTCATCTTGTCTGAGATTTTTTATCCAAAAATGTTCAGGTTGAACAATAGTCCTACACTAGGCAGTAGTATATGTAATTTGATACAATATATTTTCATGGAGGTGCTAGCAAAGCCATAAGTTAGAAGGTGAACATGGGTCAGATGGAGCATGCAGAGAATGCAGAACCCAGACTGGATTACTGCCAAAACAAGTTTGAGATTGACAGACTTTCAAATCAAAGACAAAATGCAGCCGTCGGGGCTAATTGCAAATCCTGAACGGGATTGGAAAAAAAAAAAAAAACAACCTATACATTGGCAGCAGTGGCATTTGAAACAAATGCCCACAAAGATACACACAAAAAAGCTAAAGTAATGTGACATAGGGTTGACGTGAAAATCCACAGGACACATATGTATTTGACTGACCAAACTTTAAGCTGAAGGACAGATTCTTCATCATACACATCTTTTGTGGGTAAGAATACAAGTGACATGAGTTTATTTCTCTTTTGCTCCCCCATTTTATCACGCCTGCTCAGCCACATAACAGGGAAACTTGTTTGTGTTTTCTAACCTTACGCTTGATTTTACCTAGCTCTTCCTCCTCCTCCTCTTCCTCCTCCTCCTCCTCCTCCTCCTCCTTACTAACTGCTTTCTTGTTGCTTCTGCCTGACTGGTTCCCTATGAATACACCACTCGGTTAAACAATTAATTATTATAATGATAGATCACAACTCAACGGTGCCTTAAACAGCAACAAGGAAGCAGAAAAAACAGACAGACAGACAGACAGACCGATGTAGTATAGTGATGAGGGTTGGATAGTCAATAGCCCTGGGCCCCAAAAAAAAAACACATCAGCCTTGACCACTTGACCAGACATCGCCTCTCCTATGCTGCCCTCAGGCCACACACACACACGCACACATGTGTGCGCACACACTGTGAGGCATCCTCGTACAAAGATGAAACACACCTTTCCTAATCTTTGGAATATGCGTTTTAACATGAACTGGGTCAAATATAGCGCATTCACACACATGCACACACTCACACCTCTTCAAAGCCCTTTCAGAAGTCTTACTAGGGCATTTGGTACTCCCAACTGCACCCTCCAAACAACCAAGCATCCAGCCCATTTCCTTGTTCCAGGCAGCACCCCCCATCTCCCAGTCCCAACACCCCAAACACTCACCAGTTCAGCTTGCCCTGGAGCGTCATGTGAGCAAAACTGTGATAACACTTTCTCCATAACTACATCCACAGGCTCAATGCTTTTGTTTATTTTTCTTTTTTTATGGCTCATATTGGCCACATGAGGTGTTTCCACTTCCTCTTTATCATTTATGATGCAGCTTTCATTGTTTACTACCAACAGGATGCATTTGAAGGCCCTATAAAAGATGGATGCTGCCCCATGCTGCTCCACTTCCCTTGTTCCACTACTAGATTTCCGGATAACCAGGACAATCTGAATGTCTTTATCATATCACTTTATCTTTATCTTTCTTTTCCTTAATCTTGAGGCCTGCAAAATTAATGTCAAGGAATCTCCAGGCGAGTTTTACAAAAATTATTCTGAACTGCAACATCTTCTTCTCTGATGAGGTCCTCCTGCTCAGACTCTGCACCTTTAATGTGATCGATACACGGTAACTGATGGTATGAGGGCCACAGAATAAGGCACATGTGGATATTTCTCAAATAAAATGAATCAAAGGGGAAAAAACTGCAAACACTACTGTAATGCAAAGTCTTGAGGATATTCAGATATGAAAGGATCCAAACTCTTTCTCTTCAGCAGGTTGGACATGTGTGGGAAAAATCAGAGTCAGTAATCAATTTCTTATTTCAATGTTTCATTTTACTCCTTTGAAATTTATAATCAAGTATTTTTATAGAGGATTGTTATTTTGGTTTGGTCTTTTAAACAGATTTTAATCAGAACATTATGCTCCATATGAATGTATCTATTGTCGTGGCAGCAGCGGTGCCAAGCAGGCAGTTGTCCTCCTTGGCTTTCACAAGATAGATGTCCAGGGTTCGATTTGCATATACTATTCAGGGCATGCTAGGCCCATCTCTCTCTCTTTTTTATTGTTTTTAATCAGAGGCGAATGTCAACAGAATAAATGAAGTTGCGAGACGAAGTGAAATTTTTATCACATCAGTGGTGATTGGGTGGCTAAGGGTGGGTGTGTGTGTGTGTGTCAGGGGGGTGGTGATGCCTCAACACAAACCTCACACTGCTACACACACACCCCACCACCACCATCACACAGACACACAAGCATCCGCCACCTCCATTCATCACAGGCCATATTGAGGGAGTAAAATTCGGTGGCAGAGCCGGTAATCAATGGAAGGGCTCCATATGGCGGGGATCAAAGGTGTCACATAGTGTGTGGTTCTGCTTTATTGCCAGCCAGCACTGTTAATTGGACAACAAGATCAGAGGCAATATTAAAATCCAATTAAATTGATATGAACAGATTGCCAAGTGATGTACACTAATGTATAATTGAGTATCAAGCAAATGCGAGTGGCCCGTCTCGAGCGCCTAGCTGCTGAATAAATGATGGGCGAGCCATAGAGGACGGAAACAAGTTTGCACATTAGCCCCTCCACTGCCACCCATCCTTCTCTCTCCTTCCCCCCTCCCTCCCAGTCCTTGAATTTAGAGGGACATGGGATTCTGTTTATGCCTTTTTTAAAAAAAAAAAACTGGCTGACATTCTTAATGGGACATTTTCGTCCTGCATTATTAGCATGGAAGTGTGTGTGTGTGTGTGTGTGTGTGTGTGTGTAAGAGAGAGAGAGCAGAAAGGAAGGCGTAGGTTCATACATGGGGGATGAGGCTGGCATGCAGCATTTTAAACACTGTAATTTTCAAAACACCACGTGGCTTTAATTTGAGTTTAATAAAATCTAAATGATTCATTACCTTAAAAAAAGAAAAAAAAATTACACACATGCTGTATTTATGGTGCTCTGGCTAATCAGGCGTAAACCCGGACAGCGTTGTTCCCGTCTCAGCAGAGATGCTTTACTATATGAAGTGCACTTTAAGAAAAATAAATAAATAAGCAGATAAAGAAGGATGCTCCGATGCTATTTAACAGACCAGCGAGACCCAGTCCAAGGTGACATTTCCTGATAAGGTGCACTTGGACTGTAGCCCAAAATAATCAAAAGTTCATCACCACTCATTCATTTATTAATTGAATATTTTTTGCCTTGATTTAATGCGCGGAGCTCTAGTGCTAATTTGTGACATTGGGAGACTGATAAGGAGATTTACATTTCAAATTTTAATGATATTTTGGCTCTAGCGATCACTCCCGTTTTTAAAGGGGGTGGGGTGTGTGTAGGGGTGTAATTATTTATTTGTGTTGTTTTGGTTTTGGTCCAGCATATGCTGCTTTTTAAATGCCTCCCCTGCCTCCCCTTTTTCTTGCATTAAGCTGGTTTCTTTAATTAAGCGGGCACAGGACTCATTAGCTGCCACAGTGATGGGGTGGCATGATGTGCCCGTGTCAGTTCCCGCCGGCAGTGCCCGGACAAAGTGCCTGGGGAGCAGGTGCTGACAAGGTCGCGGTGGCAGCTTGCCATCTGGACCGAGGCGCGCGCCCCGGCACCGCCTGGGCCTTTGTGGCTGTGGCTCTGGCTAATGCCATCCACCAACAACCCTGACTCAGAGACATCAAAACAGCACCCTGGCTCTTAGGAGATCTGTGGACTTAACAACTGCTAAAACAAAGGAGCAATAATTGGTTTTGGCACAATCTGTCCTTCGTTTGCCATTCAGGGAGCTTTTGTGGTTACGAAGTGAGCTCAGAACAGAAGGCACATTGAAGGCTTTCTTAATTTAAGCACGATGGCCCTTCATTTGCATAACATAGATGTCCATGGCAAACACATTTATGCATAAATACACAACAATACGGGAAATAATAGCATCTCTTAGGAACTGTATGATAATTATTGAGGGGAACAAAAATATAGATTTAAAAATTTGGGGATATTAAATTTATATTTATGCATTTGTTTTCCCCCTAAATTTAAATGATGTGAAATAAATTAATTTGACGCTCCATGTGCACTGTGGGTTAACTGATTCTGGCTTTGGTTAAATGGGAAAAATAAAACAAACTAAACCATTTCCCTTATTTAAAGTCAAGATGTCACAGAGTTCAGGCTCTGGGTTTGTTGACAATCTTAAGCATAGTAGACGGTATATAAATAAAGTTGAATTCAATTCAAAGGAGGGCCACACAGGATGGCCTGCACACTGACCATAAAAGATGATGGCAGTTTACCAAACCCAGAACTGGATTATGTCAAGGAAAATTTGATATCTAAAAGATACATCTCCCGAAGAGCAAGTGTTCACCGCAGTGGCAGGAAGTGCTAGCAGTTTGTCATTTGCTGCAACCTGCAGAGAAAATTGGACCTGGAAGGTGTTGGTTTAAGCGAGTCCAGAAGAGAATCCTTGTTTCCTCCCTGACACTGATGTGGTATCATTTCCCTTCCGCCACAGTCACGGTTTTCTGACCCTGATTTATGAGGCCGCTTGTCATACTCTATTTGAGGCGAGCGCTCCACTTTAGGGCCTGCTGATCACAAGGCCTGGGCTCATTTAAAGGCATGTAGAACCCAGAAGGAACCTGATATTTAAGCACTGGTCATTCCTCACTCAATCTCTCCACATGCTATTTAACAACCGCTGTGGCCTCTGCATCAGAGGCCTTGGCTGTCATTATGTGGTCCACTGTTTGGATTTGCAAGCGCTCACCCTCTGATTTGGTGGACGGACACTTTCATTAAAAAAATGAAGGTATAAAATGTGGTTTTATCCCCTTTCTGCTCAAACATAAGATGTCAGGGTCATTAGCATCTAGGGCTTTTCAGTAAAACACAGCCCCACATATGGACGTTGAAACCAGCTCAAAGAAAAAGCAGATGTTTATTTTAAAGATTTCTTGGAGGCTGGTTTGTGGTGCAAGGCCTCACATGAAAGGAAATGTTGGATTTGAATGCAGGAGCAGAAGCAAGCCTGTTACACACTTGCTCTCAATGTCAATGAAAAAATGCAATGAAAGCCTGAAACTCGCAGAGAGTGGGGTTACAACTATGGTATGAGTAACATTCTAATTGTGTGGATAATTCTCCTCTTGGCAGTTCAGTCCAGCAGACAGTTAAATGTCTCTTTTTCATGCAGTTTGAGTGGATCTGACCCAAGGGTCACCATCTTAAACCAACTGACCACTTAGCAGTACTGGAACAGCACAGAAAGTTACACATTTCCAGCAGACTTGTGTGTAGTTGAAGAAGAAAAATCAATAATCCTTGAAGAATTAGTTGAATTTCTGATAGTCTGCCAATGAGTGAATATACTGTAAACCAGAGGATTTGTTGCATTTTATTTGATTTTCTTATAAATAGTAGGAATTCAGAAACTGCACAGATCTCTTCCTTTCTGTCTCTCCCTTTCTCTCTCTCCCTTTCTCTCTCTTTCTCTCTCTCTTCCTCTCTTCTCTCTGTGCAGTATCATTTGATCAAAATACTCCTTCTGGTAATTAAAGATGCTTAAGCATTTAATGTACTTTACCCACAGATAGACACGGCTCTATTTATGGATAAGTTAGACTGGTGTTTGCCTACGCAAGGATAAACACAGCAGAGTATGAGGGATTTTCTTGAAGTCTCCTAATTTAATCCTCCAGGCCCTAATCTGGTGTGAACCCCTAAACCCTTCTACATACAAAAGATGACCGACATAATCCCCTGGTGTAAAGCGATGGCCACTCTTTCCAGCTCTGTTAGGACTGTGAGCAGAAAAGTCTGCCGGCTGCTTCATTCCTCGACATTTAAATAGATTTATCCCTTTTTTTCATTTTCAATTGTGTTGTCAGTCATCCCTCCATCGGCTGTCCATCTTCTCATTGCTGTATTTCAGTCTTGCAGGGAAATGGAAGGAAACACAACCATGGCGAATGAGTGATAAACTGCAGACGCCAAGTTTCTTTGTTACAGTTTCCTCTCTGGCTACAACACCTTAATTACAGTTTAGTTTCCCATCTCTTTGAGTTACACAGTCTGAAATAGCACAAGTGGACAGCACTGACGAGTCTGACTCCTGCTGCCCCGTTACAAACATAAACCATATTATTTAAAGAAATTCCATGATTAAGGCCTCTCTGAGGCAGAGTGGGTAGATGGAGATGGAAGAGAGGGGAGGGCACAGTGGGGGGCTAATTCTCCACATGCCCTGCTGCAGCTGTGCCCCTGAAACTGACTGACAGATCCCAATGCATGAGGTGGGAGGTGGGGGGTGAGGGAGGCTGTTCCTGCATATGTCAGAACAGTGAGGGGCCTGCCAACTTCCTGTTCTTGATTTCACACTTTCTATAACAGCCAGTGTTAAACTTTGAGTCCACATAAGATGAGCATCTGAGGAAGCGCTGGTGCGTATGAAATGTATGTAAGCGGTTCAAGCCAAAGTCTGGCTCATCGTGCAGGAAAATGTCAAAGAACAAAGCACATTGCTGATCATCACGGCCCCTTGTGGAGTCACGTGGGATATCTGAGTGCAGCCCACTGATATGCCAGCATTCCCGAGGCGTGCCTTGCATGTGTGTAACAACGCGGTAAATCTTCCCTTAAGCTTTGATTCTTTGTTAACCTTGACGAGTGAGCTGTGCTGGGTCTGTGGTCGTTGAGCGGGCTCTGCAGCATATCGCACCCGTCCTTTTTAACTGGAGCAGCCACACTGACATTCACCCCCTTTTTTTACTGCAGAAAATAATTAAAATGTGTTTTGAAAAATTATTAATCTATTAATAGGGGCACCTTTAAACCTCTGGAAAAAGACACTAAGACTGCATGTTGGCAGCTTACATTAGAGTTGGTAATGAATTTGATAAGTGTTGCCCTCTGACCTTGATTGAGACCTCATATGGACACCCAGGACAAAACTGGAGTGAAGCCTGCATGAGCTTTTAAAATAGAAACACATGAAACGCTGAGCTGTTTGAGCAGCAAACCCTCCTGTGGCGGATCCCTGAGCACAGTAACCTAATATCAAAGTGTGGCGTGTAGGGGAGCATTCAGGGAGGAGCACATTAATTATTAAGGAGCGCACAGTAACAAGCTGTGAGAGCCAGTGATAGCCTATTGTAGGGAAGACTAGCACACCATGTCCAATTGCTGATTGTCAACTCTTCGCCGTCCTGGTTAGCATGTGAGTTATGAAGGGGAGACAGATTTCCACTGTCATTCTGTCACTCATACACAGAGGGCTCTTTTCTTTGGCCCTCTGATATACATAGTATAACACACCAGCTACGAGACATACATGTGACAGCATGGCCCAGAAAGCAAGTTACTGGCTCAAAGCGTAATAACATGTCGGCCTCAGGAGGTTTCATTCCAAAGTAGCTGCCAGCAAAAAAGGTCTTCTTCCACCACAGCGTCCTTCTTTACGTAATCTACACCTCTGCCTTCACTGTTAATTAGAGATTGATAACAGTTTTTTTTTCTTTTAATTGAATTTTAGTCTGCAAAATTGTTCTTTGTTAGGGACATTTCACCTCCAGTGTTTCATCTCGACAGACAAAAGGCTGATGAATAGGATTTGAGGCAGTTTTTTGTAAACTGAATTCAATCTGCGATCAACTCGGCTAATGCTGCGCCTCTTTGGAAGTGGAAACAAAACCATCCTCCGTTACCACTGTGATTGCTAACGTCATTGTCTGTATCAATGCCGTCGCATTCTGAAGTGTGTGGAGCGACTCCAGTGATCAAACGTGACATAAGGGCGGCCCAACAATGTGAATTCTGATACCAAAATGCCGGTGTACCGCCGGCGTTAACGAGAATTTGAAGCATTCTTCGTCGCTGCGCGGCAGTCATGGTCAAACAGCGCAGACCCTGTAAAGCAGCGAATTTACAGCAAGGACGACAGTGTGTGGGTCTCTCACATGAACACTTGACCCTTATTATTATTTTTCTTCAGCAAAATCTGCTGCCGCATTTGAGTTTAACTGAAGTAAAGAAAAAGTTGTCAATAAACGTTCTGCCTTGTCTAGAGGTCTGCTTGTAAAAATGAATGAACTCAGAGAGTCTGCCCAGCGTTGACCACCCCTTTGATCACCCGATGCTTTGTTTCCTCAGGATGATGACCTCTGACCCCTGCTGGAGAAAGGTCGGGTGTTTCTCCTGCTTAGTGGTAATGATCCATTTAACACCCTTTGGCGGTGTGCATGTGTGTGTGTGTGTGTGTGTGTGTGTGTGTGTGTGTCTGTGTGTGAGAGAGAGATGGACTGGGGTTAAGTACTTGAACCGAGACTTCAGCAACACGTAACCTTAGCTTTTACCAGCCTTAAATGACAGTTAACTCAGGGCGAGCTCTCACTTTTATGAATTTTTCAGGGGTGCATTTGACAGCCATTGAACATGACAATGTTGATAGGAGTCACGCGCCTCTGATGATGATGATGCCATGTTGCATGGCAGCCGGCGACTAACCCGCAGAAACAGAGGGAGAAGAGAGAGACTGCAACACGCGACAAACTTTTTCGAGGCTCCCTAAATTTGCACGAACCAATTTAAAGACCCTGTGCCTGCCACAGTGCCTCCTTCCTCTATTTTTAATGCCCACATTAAAAGGAATTTTATTAATTAGATAGAAAAAGTCAGCGCCCGACACATTCAGCTGCATTTAATGTGATTTCTGTTAAAAAGGATGATTCCCGCATGTCGAAAAATCCCTGCTGCCTCTCCAAAAAAACACAGCAGTGCACAACAACAAAACAATATTAGAAAAAAAGCAGGAGTCTCAGTAGGGGTTTGGGCCAGAGAGTCCCCTTTCAAGTACGTATGGTTTCAACAATTATCTTCAAAGCCAAGTGAGCGGGACCCTTTGTTTTCCTCCCAATTCGCATGGCTTGAACCTGACCCTGTTTCTTCAAGTCTGGTGGAGGATAACATGTTCCTACAGTTTGATAGCAAGAGTACATTTTCTTATTATTTATTCATCTTTTTTTTCCTCTCCCCTCTCCTTAATTTATAATTCATTTGATCTAAAATTTCATTAATTTTCTAAAATGTTCCAATTGGGGCCTTGCTGGGCCCAGGCAAAGGGTTTCTTTTTTTGTCCAACCCTCTTTTGTAGTCAGCTATTATTCTTTTATGCAGTAGCCTTGTAGAGGTTATCATCTTCTGAGGGCAAACAGCGCTCTCTCCAAAAGTTTTAATCAGCTTTAATGAGTGGGGTCAGTGGTGGAAGCAGAGAGGGAGAGGGATGCAGAGAGAAGTTGGTAGGAAAAACGAGAGCGGAAGACAGTCTCAGAAGCACATGGACATTTTAATCTTTTTTCCCCCATTTTCTCATTTGTCTCATTTGCACTTTTTTTGTCTGTCCTTCTTCTGATAGCCAGATTGAGCTCCAACTGCAGCAGCATCTTATGCTTGGGACCAGATTAATGAAGGAGAAATTCATTGTGTGCATCTTTATCTTCAAAGCATCATTCCAGGCACATGCTGAAAGACTGCAATTAGAAGGTGAAAGTCGTCTGTCAGCAGCCGTCAAAATATCTCCCAATGTGTCTGCGATTAGGGACAATCGCGTGGGAGATCCATAACCTCATCTTCTTTAAATTCCTCAGCAACGATAAAGCGAGTCTAGTCTTTCTGTCTCTACAGTCCCAGGCTTTTTATCATTCCTTGAAATCCTCTGATATCCCTCTTTTACCCTCTCTTCTTTAAGTTACCTTGCCTTTCTCCTCTCTGCCTTTATCAAATGTTACCGGCCTTTCTCCTGGCTTTAGCCTTGGACTCTAATCTTCTTCCAGATGGTAGTCTAAGCTATTCCATTATTAGCATTTTACATCCAAGGCCGACTCACTCACCGCAGCACACCCCGTGTCTCCTTTTGGTCCAAATGAAAGATATGACATGTCACGTTGGATGTAAGGCAGCTGCGAGGCATTAATCGTTTGACAAAGATTTTTTTTTTAAGACGTGACCTTAAGAGAAGTTGGGATTCTCAGGGCAGTTCTACTGTCCTTCATCACCCATATAGGTAGATTTATTTTCCATTATGTTACAGAGTATTTGGAATAATATAAATGCAAGCTTTGCCACTTATTATTACTTTGTGAGAAGAAATTATAGATACGGAAGAAGAAAAAAGGTTCTTCTAAAAGCTGATTGATCTAAACCTGGAAGCTGCACACACTATAGTGACAAAGAGAATTAAATCCAGCCACACTAATCAAAGAAGCTACTTTGATACACAGTTTTCATATGGCTGGAATGACAACTGAAATAGATCATAGCAGTCAGTTTCCCTGGACAAGCTAATACTTTGGGTTCCACTTGGTGTTAAAATGTGGCTTTCTTTAAATGGAATAATCTCACAAAAACACAGTGATCACATGAACATGCCTGTATGGCATGATAATCGGAACAAATGTTTAAACTTTCCTGTGGAAGGCTGGATGTACAGCCTGTACAGGCCCACATGCATAGCTGTGGAGCATCTCCCCTGCACTGACACAGCTGCCCAATATGAAATCCCACCTTCCTGTGCTCACCTCTTTCTCACCATGAGGCCATAAAGCCCCATTGATCCTCCTCTTGCAAGCATCTCTATGTTTTCCTCCCTTGTATGCCAAGGGAAAAGGTTATTGTGTGTGTATGTGTGTGAATATGCATATCTCCATCATCACTATTATCGCTCTCCCCACACATCCAAATGTCACTACATCTTTCTTGCAAATGTCTTCCTGGGTGCGACTCGACGATGCATGTGTGTCTGCATGTGTTTGCATGCGCGCTTTTTTTTTGTTGTTGTTTTTTTTGAGCGTTACTGTGTGCACGTGGGACCAGATGTGGGCCAGTCTCTTTGCTTTCACAGCGGTGCCTGAACAGGTGCTCAGAGAGCCAGCGCTTAGCCCTCGTGTCGATAAGTGGACGATCTTCAAAGAGCGGGAAGGGGAAAACGACTCGGGCCTGTCAAAGCCGGACAAATTCCCTCCTAACACCCCGAGTCTCGGCACTCCAACAGTTCAAAGAGCAGGGGGGAGAAGTGAAATTGAAGGGGAAAGGGTGGAGGTTGCTTTGGAGAATATATGGAGAAGCATATATTTAAATAGTATATATACATATAAGAATATATTTTCATGGTGACATAGGAGTTCAGGTTTTAAAGGAATTTAACATGCACTATGAGTTTCCCCCAGTGGTGATAATCAAATCCTTCCTCGTTGATCTGTTGCTTCACTTCTGTCGCAAACACCCGAGCGCTCATCTCTGGATTTATTAAACTCATCTCAGGTGCTAAAATATGTATCAGCCGTTATCAAAACTAGTCAACTATGTCGACGTGCAAACAAAAATAGCAGCATGCAGGCATCAGGGTGGTGTCATGAATGTATATGATTTCTTATCAAATTGCTTTTCATTTGCTGTAGCTTGAACTTACAGCAATGAAGATAGGGCAAAAATTATTTTTTGGAGCCTTAAGGGTGGCAGCAGACTTGGCAGGTGTCTCCCAGAGCTCTCCAGGTCCTAGAGACTGTTCCTGGATCCGGTTTGCTCTTCTAGAATTCTCGCTGGGAAGCTGTTGAACCCAGTTGCTTTGTTGTTTAAGGTCCTAAATTAACGCTATGCACATAAGCCTAACTAAAGCTGACTCCAGCTTTCGCTCATGTCCCCAGTTTCCCCAGTTGCAGCAGACAGTGGCCTCCAGTCTGAGGGTTGTCTTTATTCTGGAGACAATGACAAACATGATAGTGACCAGCAAAACTATCACCTGTCGTTGAAAACAAGGGGATAAAAACACCTCAGCATCTCTTTTTTCCAGTGGGCATTAATTTGTTCTTGAGAACAACAAATGATTTTCAGCTACTCTTGTGAGAATTGCATTTTTTTTCCTTTTATCTGCCTCACAGACATTAATTATATATTTATATATAGAATATGCAAAAAGAGCTGAGGAAGGCTGGGAAAGGCAAAGTGATTAAAAATTAAACAATGCAGAAAATCACTCTGTTACCTAAAGGGATGCTACAGTACATCTCTCTACTTTTTAATCTTTATTTTTGCTCCCTGGCTCCCTTGCCGCTTTCATTTGTTTTGTTTTTTCCTCGTTCCTTTTTTGGTTGAAGATTTCTTTAAAGCTGGATCCTCTGCAGGCATGCATGCTTTCTGGGCTGCAGACTGCAGAGTGTGTGTTCTGCATATGCTCATCCTCCCTTTCTCTTTGTGTGTGTGTGTGTGTGTGTGTGTGTGTGTGTGTGTGTGTGTGTGTGTGTGTGCGTGCGTGTGTGCTGGTGCAACAGTATTCAGGCTATTTGTCATGACATGGGCTGTTTGCTGGGTCAGTCCAGATAAACGAACGTGTCAGAGCAACGGGGCTCCACTGCTGACCAGAGCGCCTGCAATATGCAAAGAGTTTGAATTATTTCTCTGCCTTGTGGCTCCCCTGCTGAACACCATGCAAAAAGTAGGAGGAGAAGAAAAAGGGGGGCAAGAGGGAAAAAAATGGAAAAGAGTGAGATATCAGAGAGGGGATGTGGAGGAAAAAGAGAGAGGGGATTTAACAGAGAAGGAATGAGCTCCAATGACCAGAGGAAGAGATAAAAACACAAATATGGAGACAGAGATAGAGTGAATGGGAGACGGGCGAGAAAAATGGAGGTGGGGGCCAGTTTGTGCTAGTGTTTTCCCTCGGGGGAAAGCATTAGCCAGCCTTTGAAGAAAGACAGATAGGCTCTAGTGACAGAACTGAGACTATCATTCGCGAGGTCACAGGGTCTTCTGGTCATGGCGGTTTTGAGCGTGCGAGTGTATGATTGTGGACGTGTGGAGTGTGAGGGAGTTAGTGCGTCTACCTGTCGACACCCATGAACACTTCCTGTAGGTTGTACATCAAAGTCAAAAATGTACATAGCTTTTCAAGGCAGTTCGGTTGTTTTCATCACAAATGAGAGATTAAACTCCCCTCCAGCCTACTTCTAAACAAACTTTCACTCCTTAACTTTTTTTAACGACAGAACCAAATCCAACATGCAGTCTCGCCCCTGCTCGGTCCCTTAAAAACAGCCATCGTTAGAGGGGGATAACTTTCTCTTTTCTCTTGGAGAGTAGCAACTCGGCGCTGTTATGACCCTTGAATGTACTACATAAACATAATAAACTGAAATAAAACCTTCTTTATTTCATTACAAGTGGGAGGTTAAAATTGTTTGAGTGTCACCTTGTACATCCATCTGCTGGGATTTCCATTAAAAGCAGCCTAACAAGGTTGATTGCTGTTTAAAAAAACGAAAAATCACTCCAGATGGCTCATTCTGGTTCTTGAGAATCACTAAGGTCATCGACAGTGTGACAGACACTATTTGGTTAATAGCAAATCAAAATGGCAGCCTGTTCTAATCTCTTCTAGTCTGCTCTGTGGACACCTCTAATGTCATATGAATGCACATATTTGTAGACGTCTTGCTTCTGTCAGCAGCAAACAGAAATGTAAAGATCACATCACCAGGCACCTAACTACAGGCCACCCTGGGGTCTCTATGATACTGCACCCACAAATTCACAGTACTCATTTAGCATCTTGGCACAAATCCCATCTGGCATACACTGTCCTTTCTAGCATCATTTCGACCTTCTGTTTCATCAGACCCTCACATTCGGCCTCTCGCCTCCAGCTGACGAGTGTCTGAAGGTAGGTGTTGTTTTCTTTCTTCACTTATTTTGGCAAAGGATCAGACAACCTGCACGGTGGTGTATTAAAATGTCGGCTTAAAATGAAAATAAACAACTTAGGGGCGGAAGAAAGGCGATACTGCTAATATCAACTCCACCCCCGGACAGACTCGGTGTGGCCCTGGGGCTGAATGGAGATTGACAGGTGGGGAGGCTGCAGCTCAAAGCCGCAGGGGGGCTTCCCTGTTTTGAAGGGAAGCAGCTTCAGGTCCTAGTTTGTGAATCAGGAGAATAAACAACGATAAGGCTCAAACTTCAGCTTGCCACACACATTTATATGATATACACACACATTCAGAAATACACAAATGGACACATACACATTTAATGTCAAATTATCATATTTTAAAACCAACATCAGAAAGCAGAAACTTTTTTGTTTAGAAAAATAATTTTGACAGTGTTGTTGACTTTTTTTGTCAGCCAAGTGTTTTATGAAGCTCCACTCAAGGTTCCCTCTGAATATGTATCATTGTTTAAGTCCTGTGAGCATGCTGTCATTCATCTACTGCTTGCTTTTGCTCCTTATTTTTCTGCTGATATTGTTTGGAGCCTTTGATTGAGATATCAGTCGATTCCACGTATCCACTCGTCCAGTGACATACCTTCATCTTTAGCCTCACCGCCATCACCTCTGTTGCTCACTTCCTTTTGCTTTATTTATAGATTCTCACGAATTTATTCTACACATTATCTTCTCCTCTGCCTAAAATAAATTCCAAGTAGGCTGAAGTGTTCTTCTCACCCCTCGGTTCTGTGTTCTTGCTCCGAGGATTTCAATACACATAATAAAGAAAACAGGTGCTCCTAAGAGTTTAAAATGTCACAAGTAGGCCTATAATGACTGAGACACTTACAGTCTATGCATTTGTAAGAAGGACATAATAGCTAAAATGGGCCTTATGCGCTCATTTAAATGTGGAGCCTCACCACCCACAGCAGAGAGCATGTAAGAAGAAAGGATGTTAAGTTTGCTTTTCAGTTTCCTTTTTTTGATTTTATGACATATGTGTGGTGGTGAGAGAAACCTCTTGCATTGCAGATGCTTTTTGGTGCACAGACATTTGGAAGCTCGCAGCGCTTCTGTGTAGCTGCTACATCCACCATTTTACCACATACTTCTGCTCCTTTAATTAAAGCCTGTAATGCTTTCTCGCCTCTGACAGCATTTTCTGCTTCTCACATTGTATGAATGCACAATACAATTAACTAAAAAAGGCATCTTTCCTCAGACTCTACACGGTGCCCAAGCACGTTGTTTTGGTCCCTTGTACAACACGGAGTGTTTGTTTGCCATTAACTAGCACATGTGTTGAAAATAAACACCTCACTTAACAAGGCTCCTTTATTAGCATGATTCCATTTTGTTGCCCACTTGTTTCTGCTGCTGTGTTTAGTTGAGTGAAACGTACACGGATTTATCGGTGTGTAAATGATGCTGTAACGTCTTCGCTTGTAGTTTGCTGCAACCACAGATGTAAACATGCATGAAGAGGAGCAGGATGCACATCTGAAGATAGAAAATATAATAAAATAATTTAAAAAAGTACTTTTCTCTCATGTGTGAACACCAAAAACATATAGAACATATGTAGACCTTATTTTACAAGATAAAGAAAAAATTAAAAGAGAGTGTGGTGCATGAACACTGGTTCTGTAGATTGTTGGATGATAATAGCTGTGACGCGGTTCAGTAAAAGTCTGCGTCGCTCGAAGTTGGGTCCATCATAGTCATATAGGCTCTGCTCTCTGTTCTGTCCTGCATGTGATCACCTTTCTGCCACTAATGTTATTTCTTTCAACTGGGACAGCCCAACATGGCATAGTGCATAAGAGGGATCAAAGGTCATAGCTGTGAAAACTGCATGATCTGGCCAGCAGGAAATGACTAGTAATATAGACAGTCAACAAAAATGGCCACAGTGCCATTCAAGGTGACCATACTGTACTATTTTTAGGTTGCTGATATTGAGGGGATAAAAACACTATCACCAGAAACAAATAAACCTTCCAAGCTCACCACAACCACTTCCTCCCATACAACGAGACACACAAAAAAGTTTTTCCTCTCATGAATATGGAAATATATCACAGAGGAGTCAGAGCCTGTTTGAAGAACCGCAGCTTTTGTTTCGCGCAATTAATAGTACAAACAACTGTTCCCTCGCTCTCAGACTGTCGGTGTGTCTTTTATATCGCTCGATGAATATGGTAACAGACTTGATGCAGCTCCCTCCTCAGGTCCCTGGATGGACTGACATTAGCATCGGAAATGGAAATACATAATGCAATCACAATAATAATCATATACAGATGGACAGAATTTGATGGAGAAACATGCAGTTGTCTTTTGAATTGTTTATGAGCCACATGCTTTTTTTACAGTATTTCAAGCACAAAGGAAAATATCACTGATTACAACCTAAGTGACCATGATACACCATGATACACTATGCTTCTACTATCTGTCATCATAAAATATTAACATAAATTAAACAAACAGTTGTTTCAATGTCATAAAATCTCTTGAATTGATATGTCTCTGAATAATAAAATGAGGGGTAATCGAATAAGCAGGCTGACAAGTTGAATGTTAATGTGATTCTTTAGGTATGTTTGGTGTTCTAGCATCATTTTAGCTCAGCAGGTTAGCAGACCTGATCCCCGGAACCTTCTTCCTATGAGACCACTGTGATCAGTTGATCATTATTTTCATCATCAGATATTTGTGTTACAGAAGGCCAAACCTCCACATAATCAATAATTATTCCGTTTAAATGTGTTTTAATGCGTTATGTTTTGAAATGTCACCATTTTAATCACGCAGTCCTGCAGACGGATCTCCACCCGCTGTTAAACTGCTCATGTTCCAGCAGGTCAGAGCTGTTTTAATGACATTCGGCAGATTGGTTTAATATCCTGGCTGATTACTGGATGTTTGCTACACAGCTGTCAATGAATATAAAGCTTATTTATCATATGCATAAATTAATGCAGAACTGAAGAGGATCTAAGAGACCAGAAAACAGGATCAAATGTGCAAGAATAGTGTTCTGAATCTGTCTCACCATGCACACTTGATCAAAAATACATAAGAATTCCACTGTTTTTGAAATTGGCTGTATTTGTCAAAATGAAATCTAATCAAACCTTATCCCCCACCTCTGGTTTTGACACCTTAATCCTCAGCACTCATATTTTTATAAGCAGCAGAGGCAAAATGGGGATGTGTCCTGTCACATTTCATGAGTGGCTGCAAGCTGAGGGAAGAGGGCATCTGTCCGCCCTGCACAGGCTACTCCTCAAATATTAATAATGATAATGAGCAAAGGGCTGACCAGGGCCTGGGGCCTCCAACTGGCATCCCCTTATTAGAATAACCCCTGAAACTCTGTCTGTACACACACACACACACACACACACACACACACACACACACGCACTCAAGTGAATACAAACGGGAACTTTTGCACATGACAATATGACAGGCAATATGCACATATATGCTTATGAAAAGTCATGCAAACCAACAAGAGAAATTATTCAGGAGATGGATAACGTGATAGTATGCAAAGACACACACACACACACACACACAATCACACAAATAGTACACCCATGCAAATGGACACCCGTTGGGAGTGAGTAGAGGATTCCCCCCTGGACAGAGTGTCTCCATCAAGCCTGCTGCTCCCCCCATACCCTCCTGACCCATGTCACACACAATCAGCCTTTCCTGTCCTGTCCAATGCAAGTGTGTGCACACACAAACACACACACACACACATACCCTGTTTCTTTCCCATGATTCTGTAGACACACTGAGCCATGGCGAGTGCCCTGCCTCACCCCTGGACCCATTGGTCATTAGTATGGAGGCTTGTCTGTGTTTGTTTGGCTTCTAATGGACCATTTAAATGCAGAATATTCACAGCAGACAGGGCCATCCTCGGGGACAGCGCACACACAGAGGCCCCTGAATATGCTCTGGCTCCATTATCCTGGAGGAAGTTATCCTTATTATCATCACACTGCCAGGCTGACTGGCAATGAGTTAGCATTAGTTCACCATTCTCTCTGTTCTTGTCATTGTGACTCGGGATTGGCTTTATTATTTAACATCTTTTATGTAGGTACATGTTTTAGCTGTGGTAGGATTTTCATTATGATGAAATGAGTAGCTTTACATTGCCAGAGTGACTTTAATCTACAGGCACGTCATATTTATCATCTGGATGGACGGACGGATGGATGGATGGATGGATGGATGGATGGATGTCAGAGAGAACAGGTGTCCAGTCAAGTTTTCCTCAAAGCCGATTCTTTTTGTCTTCTTCCTCAGGGATAATCTTACGAAATGAAAGGGACTTTGGCGTGAGGCTGAGCAGAGTGCCATCCTCAGCCTCCGGCTCTAAATTAGCATAATGTTTTTGACTTTAATGTGTGTGTCTGTAAATTGTGTGTGTGTGTGTGTGTGTGTGTGTGTGTGAATGTGTATATATTTCTGTGATGAATACTTGCCCATATATGACTGAGTGCTCTCTGGGGAGCAGTGGGGAGTGGAGGAGGAGGAGGGTTGAAGGAGACCGTCAGCCCAGCGGGAAGTCTCCAGATGTGGGGCTACTAAGCCGACGGGCCCGGGCCCCTCTGGGCGTGTGTGTGCCAACCTCATCCTCCATTGCTCTGCAGCAGCCTCTTCTGCGGTTTGGTCATGGTGAACAGGCAGAAGGGAGAGAGAAAGATACATTAGGTTATGAGAGTTTAAAAACAGCAGAAAAACAGACTTTAATCCAGACAATCTGTCTATAATCGAAAAAGACCGTGTTTTTTTTTTTAATGACAGAAATCTCACAAATCCTTATTATCGCCTAAATTTTTACTTTTAATTTAAATATCCTTTGAATTTACAGGATGATCACTAATATTTAATGACCGTTTCCTGAAAGAAAAGAAAGAAGAGGTTGCACACATTAGACATATGAACAGCTGCACTGGCCTCCCAAAGTTGCAAAAAAAGCTGCACAACCAATTTCTTTAAAGCCCTTTTTTAGTGTAATAACTTCTCATAATCTGCTGCAGTAAAGTGTGCTCACGAAGCCATGTGCAACAGATTGCTCCCAGACATACAGATGTACACCGTGTACACTCCTATACGTTTTCATGCACACATACACACACACAACAGTGCAATGCAACAGTTATTAAATACACTGTGGCCTGTGCGGAGCCTGCAGCAGTTCTTCCAGTGAATGTTATCTGAACTTATCTGTGTGTGTGACCTGCCTGGTTACACAGGGTCTGCTCCACACACCTTATCACATGCTTCCACCGCCAACATACACACAAGCATACATGAAAACTAGGAAGGAAATGGCCATTCAGAGTCTGCACAATGGAAAGGTAAAGTGCGACACACGGTGGGTTGACTCCAAAGGTTAGTTGCATTTTACAGCGTCCGTGACAACGAGGGTCGGTGTATGGTACACGCACGTGGAAGTTATGAACGGTTTCTCTTCAACACCGTCAGCAGTGCAGTGGAATGTGAAAAGACAGGTCAACTGTGCCTTCCAGGTGGGAATGAAAAGGGCATTAACCAGGATCTTAATCCATTCTTTGGTACTCAGTGAAATACCTGGAAATCCTTGAGGATTTTGAATTGTATGTGCATCCATAGGCTAACTGTGATGGTAGAGTTGGTTGTGAACAAGAAGCAGAATTTTGACTCTTGTTGGAAACTCGGTTTCTTGTCTATCATCACGTTGCTCACGTTGCTCCATTTAGCACAAAAGGTGGGCTCACAGTGAGCAAACAAAGACCCAGCACAGCGGCACACACACAGACCACTGGGTTCCCCCTGGTGCTCTGGAGGAGGGTGAGGTGGGACGGTGGGGCAGTGCCTGAGGCCATATGGCAGGGACAGAGACATTTACATAATGTCATATTTTATTTAATTAGCCATTCTAAATGCAATCAAAAGCCGATGAGGGCTTTGAGCTGCCTTGCTGATTGGCAACATGATATCACTCTGACCCCGAACACAGGCGCTCTGCATCCCAATGATGCAATATTGAAGCCATCCCTGTGCTCCTACACAAACACAGTTCACAACTGTGTGTGTGAGTGTGTGTGTGTGAGAGAGACAGAGAGACAAAAACACTGTTGAGAAGTGGGTGTGTATGTTCATTGCTTTCATACGAAGAGTCCATGAGAGGTGAGAGAGTTGATTCATCATTCAGATAGCAAAAAGCTGCATGGATGGCAGTAAATTCACGAAGAAAAGGAAACAGGAGAGGGAACAGAAAAGGGCAGGTGTTAAGGAAAAAGAAGATCCGATCATATCAGTGGACCTTGAGTGGTTTGGGTTAAATTTGGGAAAGCACCTCTCTGGACGGATGGTGCAGGTGTTTCTCAGAATCAGGAAGTTGGTATCTTTACTTCTTTCATATAGCTTTGTTCACACATACACACACACACACTCACACACACACACACATACACACAAACTGCCATCTCCCAAGAGAGGAGAAACGTTGGTGGCTAAAAAGATGATCGTCCTTTAGACAGGAAGGAAGGAAACAAGGCCTAACGCCAACACATTCACCTTCTCTCTCAGACACACACACATGCACGTGCACAGCAGTGCTGTCAGCAGCAAGTCAAACAAACTGTTTGAGGGGTCAGGTCTGGTTTAACAGGGCCAAAGTGTTTTTAAAGACCCTACTGAAAAGACCTCCCTGTGGGAGAGTTTTGGCCTGTTTGAATCAATCTTTGCAGTCCTGAACTGGCAAAAGCCAAAGATGATAATATATTATATACATATCTTTATATTTAGTATAATGCATTTCACATACAGCTGATCAAAACTTATACTTATACTGATTTTCATTTATTGAATTCAAGTTGTATTCAAATTCAAATTTTATTTGTCATATACAAGCCCTACATAGTACGATGTAGTGAAATGCTTTTTACGACTGTCCTGCATAGAATAAAATAAAGTACAGTATATACAATATATACAGTATATATAAATTGAAAAGGTCATGACAATATAAGACAATAAATAAAACAAAAAAAGTGTTCGGTGCAGTATGTACATGGAGATGTCCAGTGGATGTGGTTACTGTGTATGGAGAATAGTGCGGAGTGTACAGTATACAAGTAGTGCAAATTTTAGTGTGCAACAATCAGCTGAGGTAGAATGTGTTGTACAGGTAGAGTGTGACGTAAATATATATGCGTGGAGACTTCTGGAGAGTCCAGGGTTCTAGGTCTTCTGGTTGAGGGCCCGAATGGCCTGCGGGAAGAAGCTCCTCCTCATTCTCTGTGTTTGCCTTCAAGGAACGGAATCGTTTCCCTGACCACAACAGAGAGAAGAGTCCATTATTGGGGTGGCTGAGGTCCTTCATTATCTTCCTGGTTTGGTGCTGTTCCCAAACCAGGCTGAGATACTTCCTGTCAGGATGCTCTCAATGGTGCAGGTGTAGAATGTCCTTAGCACCTTTGAGGGCAGCTTAAAATCCTTCAGACATCTGAGATGATAATTATTGTTGATTTGTGTGTCACAGTAAAAACATTTGGTTTCAGATAGATGTTTGGCTCTGTAAAGTCGTCTCTCGTCTTTCCTGCTAATTAACCAACTCTCCTCACCTGGTTTTACACCTCACCTGCAGCTGAGTATTTAAACCAGGTGTTTCTTACCTGTGCCTTTTCAGTGTGCTGTTTGGAGTGCTGTCTTGGTTTCTGTTTTGTGCTGAGGTTTTGTCTTTTAATCTTTTTAAAAGCTGAGTAAATGGTGCTTATATAATAAATATATACTAAATATATACATATTTCCCTGAGAGGTGTCATACATTCCACAACAATCAGAGGGTAAACCATGGACAAGGCATCATGATCGCAAGCAGACCTGTTTGTGCACAGTTCTGCGTCAAACACAACATTGACTGAAACAAACAAAAACCTGTTTGGGAGATCTGCTGCTGTAGGAGCAAGCACAGACGATGTGGAGAGCGCTTGTCGGTGCACGCCTCATGTGTGCAGATGAAATAACTGAGGTGTGAATGGCAGCATCACATGCTTTGAGAACATTTTCTAACTTTCATTCATGGAAAGGTGGCACATGAACAGTGCAGTGTTCTATATCTTTTGGGCTCAAAGGTTTGTCCTAACAGACATGCTGATGCTCACTGTAATTTTTCCTGCACACAAAGGCTACAACACAAACTGATCCGAGTCTTTGATTATGGTTGTCTTTATTGGCAAAACCAGCAGGGAATTGGTCATTGTGTTGGAGGTGGAGGTGGAAGTGGAGGTGGGGCCTGTCTGGTTAGGAATTGATTCAGTCTGGGACTGAGACAGGGGTGGAAGGTTGTAGCCTTGGCAATGACCCCTCCCCAAATGAGCCAGTGAACCTTTTTTGTGCATCTATGTCTAGATAACATTGTTGGTTACTGTTCAAGCTGTTATGCTCGAGCATGTATGTTTGTTGGAGGCACATTAATAATCTTTCAATGTGTGTGTGTGTGCGTGTGCGTGTGTGTGTGTGTGTGTGTGTGTGTGTGTGTTTGAGGGTGGCTGAGTGGGTGTGTGTGGGTGTGTAGCTGATCCCATGATGAGGTGTGTCTCATTAGGCCCAGGCTGAAGCTCAGGAGGAGGCGCGAGGTCATTCCAAAGGGAGAGAAACAATCGATCAGGATGGATACCCCCACCTCCAGCGCCACCATGCCTATCACCTGCTACACACTCCTATGCAGATACACACTTCAGCACATACTGCAACACACACGTGAAACACGTCCCACAAAGACACAAGTGTCCACTCTGCTTACTGCACCATACCTCAGGTTCCTCCGCATTGACACGTGATAGACAGGCGCATTAACAAGTAAATGAATACAAAAGAGATGTAGACACACAGTAAAGGACAAACACTGTTCCAAATGACCTCAGCACAAACACAAATGCATGCACACAGTGACACGAACACACTCCAATCTAAATTACGGGTGTAAATTGGGTGGTGGGAGGGACGCAGGAGGGGGGCTTGTGGCAACCGAAATGGAAGAGCCGGACTGATCAATACTGCTGGAGATTTTCCTCTCTCCACTCTCCTCTCAATTGTCATGCTCACTCCAAGCAATTAAATGCTCTCTGTTTCTGCCCCCTCCCCCCCCCCCATTCTCTTTCTTCTTCCCCTCTCCTCCCCTTTTCTCTGGCTCTCTGTCTAGCCTGCATCATTTCTCTCTCACATCTTTGGGGTCTGTTTCGAGTGACCCTCTGCCCTCCTTCATCCTTTCAGCAGTACATATTTGGCATGGTTTGGATTGCAGAAAGAGACTCTTGTGCTAAAAAAGAGGACATTTTATGACCCTACATACTGTGTTTTGCTCTAAGACATCCCAAAATAATTTCAGATTGTCAAAAACACATTTGGAGAAAACTGACCATCGTCTTGGTTCCTAAAACTTTGCTCTTGGGAATTATGGACTTTTGAATAGAAAGGAAGTTGTTTTTGGCTGGAATTGGAAAAATGAAATGATAGAATTTTGATCCCTTCCAAATCCCATCAATAGGGTCATTGAGGATTTGAAAAACAATTCAAACAAAAGTTGGGGAGAGGGAGAGAGAGGGAAGTCTGGGCTTCCTTGCTTAGGCTGTTGGCCCCACGACCCAACCCCGAATAAGCGGCAGAAGATGGATGGATGGAGATCAGACAAAATTAAAATGGATATGTTAAACACCATTTGGAACCAACATGTCTGTCACGTTTTAAGGATTTACTCTTTAGTGTGCACATTCCCATTTTGCTTCCAACATCCTTTCTTCTCTCTCTCACACACACACACATATCTTTGTACTTCTATCTTTGTTAGGACTTTCATATTGTATTACCTGACCCCTTGCCCTAACACTAACCATCCCAACTAACCCCCTAACCTTAACCCTAATAAAAACCCAGTTCTAACCCCAACTCTAAAATCAAGTCCTAACCCGCAAAAAAGGCCTTTGAAGTTGTGAGGACCAGCAAAAATGTCCTCATTTCCCAAATATGTCCTCACTTTGGTAGTAGAATGAGCATTTTGGTAACAAGTATGCTGCAAGTACATGAACACACACTCCATTTCTGTGGTGCAGTTTAGAACACCACAAATGTATATGTGGGTAACTGGTGGAGCAGCAGATCAAAGCTCAGCTAAAGCTTATGTGTGTGTGTGTGTGTGTCTGTGTGTCTGTGTGTGTCTGTGTGTGTTACTGTTCACATTTGCATCCATCAGACATAATGCATGTGTATTTGTGTTCCGTCTGTGTGTGACCTTGCTGTCATCAGGTGTGTGCCTCATACACATGCACCTCACACACAGGCGCCTGCATGCGGACACGTGCACACTCACAGCGGGTGGCCACAAACAGAACCATACAGATGCCAGGTCAGGCTGTACACAGCAGGTCAGTGTTGTCTTTGTGTAACTCAGCATGGTTCCAACATAGATTAGCAGCAGCAGCATGTTGAGGTACCACTTTATTAGAGAGCCAGTACAGGGGCATTGTAATTACTCATTGACCTTTGACACACACAGACTCATATAAATCAAAATGTAGAGATGTAAGTTAATGGTTATAACTGCTATGTTATTTATATTTAGTGTTGTGTTAAATGATGACTTTTATTCCTGTATTTAAATTCTTATTTATTATTTTGGTTAAGCTGAAATGTTGCGTGTGAGTTAAAGATGGTGCATTCAAGTGTCCTCCTATTCTTTATCGCACCAGAGGACCTTCTGAGCATCACTCAAGCTCCCTCATAGGTGTTTAGGGTGGGGGAGGGGGGCAATGTCAGTAAGAGAGAAAGAATGGCATTGTGGTTCTGAGTGCGACACTTCGCCGCCACAGACAAATCGATTAGAGACAGTTCAGCACCATGGATGCTTGAGGCGTTTCACATACAGAAAGGAACAGCGGGGGGAGGGAGGGAGGAGCAGGGGCTGACCCTCCTCTGTCTCATTTCGGAGGAGCTTCTAAATGTTGAAGAATGAATATATGTTCCCATTGGTAGTGTTTTAGCTCCAAATTAACATTAGCTCTGATGCCCCATCACTGGGTCACATCAGGATTAACAGAAGTACAGCACAGTTATGGAATAACTTGTTCTCATCTCTTCTGCAGACCCCTGAATGAACAGCATTAGAGCCAGTTGATAAGAGATTAGTTGAGCAGAATCCTGCAAACAGGGCACAAACACAAGACCTTTATCATATTTTCATCTGATCTGCTGAGCATCACAACAGCATGGCTGTCTACAGGCGGGATGTGGATGGTCAACTGATCACGTGACTCCAGTTCTAGCAAAGCATCACAGGAAGAGTTTTTTTTTTTTTTTTACTTGAAAGTTCTTGACACCCTCTCAGTTACAGAGTTCCTTCCTCTCGTTGGTCCTTTCTGTGGACCGAGTACGAGCGGCATCAGAGTTCCAAAAACTGACAAGGCACAGGTAAAACCCATGAACAGCTCTGGAGGAGGAGGAGTCCGCGTATTTGTTTTTCTAGTATGTGGTTGGTCGTCACAGCGAAAAGACAAATTTTAAGAGGCTGAAGGCGGCAGATGGATCGTTGGTCCGGACAGATGCTAACATCCACGTATAAAGTGCAGTAAAAGCTTTTTAGCCAACCTTTACCATGCTATCATACACCTGATGTGTGCTTTCTCTTTAAAAGTCCCATTGAGAGCATTGGTGAAAGCGGGAAACTCTGACCGCTGATTGGTTTGGAATGAAAACACTTAGTTTTCTAAATGAGGCGAGTAGGTACCCTACTGCAGAAAAGCATCTGATCCTAATTTAAGTACTATCCAAGAAGGTTAATATTAAAAATTTGATGTGTTTTTTCCTGGTTGTCCTTTCAGTGACCTCAACCATTTAATTGAATAATAAATTATTGAGACAAATTCTTTTACTGCATTCTATTACTGCAAGGTTGTAGTATTGATGCATGTTATTGTGAGTTCTTTAATGTTAATTTGTCCTGAACAAAGTCAGTTTATTTTAAAATAGGTATCAAACAAAGGATAGATGAGAAGCTCCTGTGGCCTTGTATCGTACGTACTTTATCACATAAAATACTGCAGAAGCCTTAGGAAGTGGCTCATAAGCACATAACATGACAAACCTAGAGGTGAAGGGAGAAGGTGTAAGAAATGCGATAATGTGAAAATCATCATGAAGTGACAGCGACTGTAATTCTAGTCTCGCTCCACTAAAGAGTCCTTGATTTACCTGATTGTTAACTGGAGGCCAAAGATGTGCTAGCTGATTATAATAATCAGATGTGCTAACAAGGGGCCAGATCTGAGGACAGGAAGGGGATTACAACCACGTTTGACAGAGATCTGATCATGTAAGACTTCCTTTCTCTGCATTAATGCTCCTCCCTTCAGCTGCCTGCAACACTGAAGTCATGCAATGATCAGCCACAATATTCAAACCAAATTACCTCACCGTTTAAACCTCTGTATCCTGTTTTAAACAGCATCATTAATCCCAGATGTGAGGCATCATACTCACTGTTGTTCTTCTGAAATGTATTTACCTTGAACCCCCGTCACCAACATCCCATTCAAGACCACTGCACTCTACTGTGGGGATTATTCTAACAATTATGAATAATACATGAGTGTCTCCCCTCCCTCTGGCTTCACTGCTGCCTCTTATTGGCTTTGGCATGCCGCCACTCAAGCTCTCTGTCTGCTGGACAGTCTATCTTTCTATCTAGCTGCAGGACTTTGACACACACCAAACAATCAGACCTTGTTTTCTTCTCATAAGAAAGGTCAATGTGGGCTGTGATCAATCACATCAGCAAAACTCTTCCTTATGGAATCATGTGTAGTATGGACAAACAGCAACAAGTTCAGGTTATCGCTTACAGAGCAGCAATCCTTTGTTAAGCGTGATTTCATCTGAGTGATGGGTGCGTAAACAGAGTTAAAATGCTGCTCAGTTCTAAATTAGTCACATCTTTTAACACTGAGTTATGAACAGATTTCAGTACTTGAGCACCACTGTTGCGTTGTTATGACTGAATTGACAGATTTGAGGAGGAGGCAGGAACTGTGCCACACTCTCAAAAGTTTAACTTGATGTATGGATATATAACAGATATCTGTAACAGGTTAAAGACACACAGATTTCCATTATGATTAATGGTACAAACGATGGAAAAACCACTCTCAAAGTATCGAGAAACAACAAAGCGAGTTTGCGTGATCTTGTGCCTATGTTGCTAACAAGCATCAGGAGAGGAGGAGGAAGAGGAGGAGAGGTTGGAGGGGAAATCAATAACTGGACTGAGCGCACTGCCTGACATGACCTTGTCAGACAGGGGCGAGACAGAAACAAACGTTTCATAGAGAAATGTAAATAAAAAAAAAATGTTAAAACTTCATTTGTAAAGGCTCTTAGTTTTTACTGTAGACAAACCTACACACACATACATGCACACACACACACACACCGCCACCGCCTTACACAGTGAAGCTCCATCAGTTTGTCACATTGGGGATTTGGGCCAAAATGTCCTCTGAGGTAAAAGGTGTGTTGAGGATACAACAGTGTGTGTGTGTGTGTGTGTGTGTGTGTGTGTGTGTGTGTATGTGCGTTGTGGAGGGCATGGCTTTAAAAGGCAAATGATGTTAGTCTAACCAGCAGTCTAGTGTCTAAATGTCTTGCTCTGTTTGTTTCTCTCTCTCTCTCTCCTTGTCTCTCCCTCTCTCTCTCTCTCTCTCCGTTGTCTTTATGTCCTCGGTGTAATACCTCGCAGTACCTTATAAAAGGACGTCGTTATACTGTTGGATCCATCTTCTGTGTTGACAGCTCTATGTAAAATACATTGCGCTTGTCTTGACTTAATGTATCGCTATGGAAGTAGACGAGACTATTCTAATAATCACACTGCTTCATTTTTTTAAATATTAATGTAATTTCCCTAGTCTGCTAATGAGGAAAGTAGCAGAAGAGTCCTGATCGTTCTGTTTCTTTACAATGTTTCAACTGTAACACAGGAAATTATCCAAAACCAGTTTGGGGATGTAGGAAGAGATGGGTACTGTGAGCCCTGTCCCCTTTTGTCCATCTTCCTGTGCTTATCTGGGTCAGGGCCAAGGGCCTTCCCTGGAGCCAGGCCCGGGGAGAGGGCCCGTTGATGAGTGCAGTATTACTGCTCATTAACATACATGACCAACAGAATGCATCTGCTGTTTTTCCTCCCAGCAGCTTCTATTTCTCCCATGGTTTTGGGTCCAAATCACTCTGCAATCTTTTCCATCCTTAACTAATCTCTCCCCCTCTTTCACACCTGTTTTACCCATTTTACCACATTTCTACCCCTCACCCTCTATGCCCTCTTTCTCCCTCTTCTCTCAAACCACGTGACCTTCTGCCATTTTTCTTTTTCTCTTCATTTCCTCTCCTTCACCAAGGAATCAATTTCTGCCCCAGGCCTGGACAATGCCCTCTCTTCACTCCACACACAGACGCACACACACACACACACACACACACACACACTCCTGTCAGTATGGTCAGGTGCTTTTGACCTTTTCACAAAATCACGTTATTAGAGAAACTGGCATTCAAACCTCCCCAGACCACAGGACACTGGGACCAGTTCTGAACCCTGCACACACACACATTTATTGAACCCCACGCTAATGCTTGTGGAGGTATTTTGGGCATAAGATGTACTTTGGCTGCATTGGATGTGGGGAAAAAAAAACAAGAACACTAAAATGTCCAACTTCCACTGCAAGTGAGGCGATTTTCACACATCATATGGTGGCTGAACATTTCCCTGTATAAGAGGTTGAGAAGTCACACATTTGGTGTGGCTGGAGGTGGTTTTGTAGTGAACCAAGTAGATCGAGTGTGCTGTGCAAAGGGCCAAAGTGATTACTGCTATTACAGTGAAATCATTCTCGTTTATGGCGCTCCCATCGACTCATTTGAAGTGCGCGCATGCACACACACACACACACAAACAGATGAAATTAACTGTCATCAGTTAATAATTACTTTGTTACTGTGTTTAAAGAAGCAGGTGGAGGCGGAGGTGGAGGTGACGTACCAACAATGAGCAAGTTTGTGAAAACAGTGTGTGAGTGTGTGCATGAAGGTATGGATGGGTCAGTCACATGACCAATGCTCCCTCTCTGTGTTTCATTCTGTCCGTGTCTCTGCCAAACAAGCTCATCTTAATGACATTTGTTTCAAATATTAAAATTCAACTTGATTTTGGTTTCTGTGCTAAATAGTGAAACATGAATGGGGCATTTCAAAGCTTTAATTTATGTTGTTAAAGTGAAGCAGTGTCAGCGTACAATTCATAGTCTGTTTTTCACTCAGGAAGGCTGTCGGGATTTCCTGGGATCAACTAAACTAGGTGCAAAAAGGGTTGAGAAACAAAGTAGCATTTTGTTACCAAACATCACAAAAGCATGCCCTCACACCTCTACATGGATGTTTTCCCCACAGTGAGCTACAAAGACAGTTCAGTCATGTGAAACCAAAGCCTGAAACCGACAGGTTGACCTTTGACCTGTCACTTACACACATGCATATGAGCACAGCGGAAGAAAAGGAGGGAAGACATGAAAGAAAAAGATGAAAGAATAAAGTGTGTGTGTGTGTGTGTGTGTGTGTGTGTGTACACGCGCTCTCACATGCATGTGTGTTGGAACGACCTTGCAGACATGCAGCAGGGTCACAGAAACATTCACTTGGGTTCCAGACATAACAACCCTACACAACCTTTCCTTTCCCTCACATTAATACATTGTGAGTTAAACCAACAACCATCTCTCTCTGTCTCTCTCTTTCATTTTTGCGCATGCACACACACACACACACACACACACAGTGTTCAGCAAAGGTGACTCAACCCCCTCATCTGTGCAGCTGCAATTAACCTCCATAACCTCTTGTCTGTGTGTGTGCTGGAGAGTGTGTGTCCTGGACTTGGCTTCTTCAGTCTCCAGGGCATGCAGACACACACACGCACACACACACACACTGGTAATCCATGTCTTTCCTGGACATCCTTTTATCCAGCTCAAGCGTCGGGGATTTTCTGTTGGCCTGGTCAGGATTGAGAGGCCTCTCTCTGGGGTTAGAGAGCAGCGAGATGCCCTTCATGACCCCAGAGGATCCAGGCACCACATAGCTCTAACAGCCGTCTGCCATTGTTGCACTGTGAGGTCAGGGGCTTAGAGTATGCTGTCAGGGAGGATGATATAACACAGAACATCTTCTTACAGCGTTAACATTTCAGTTTTGTGGAGTTTTCCTATGTTACAGCAGTGGCACAAGGATGACCAAAGGCTAACACTGTCAACGTGTGTTACAATTGTAGTCGTAAATTTAGGATGAGATCATGTAATCAAAGCTAACATCTCTGATAAAACCAGAAATCATCAACATAAGTCTTGTTTTACCCTCCTCTGCAGCACTCAAAGCTTGCTCTCGTTCATTATTATTAAAATACTGATTATATACAAGTAAATCCAGTTTCCTAGATCCATTCTCACCTACTGAGATTAGGGTCTAGGCTCTCCCTCGGCCAGCTGTGTTGTGTCTTGTGCAAACAGAAGAATGGCTATAACACCTTTAGACCACATGTTGCCAGATCTAAAGTGTCTTCCGCAGGTACAGGTGCATTTGCTGTGTTGCAGATGTGAAAACTTATATCAGCACCAGGTGTGAGATACCATTGTAATCTCTGTCACAGCACACCAGCTTTGCTAGCTGGGAGATAAGGGCCCTGAAAATTGGAACGATGTTCCTGGAATTTAACATTTGTTACCCCCAAAAGACAGAAAAGTTGCTGGCTGGATAAGGAAGCCTCTGGGGGATTAATGATGGTATTGTGCAGATTCTTTGGCTGATAAAGATGACATGGAGTTAAATTAGTCAAAAGCCACAGTTCAAATCGTGATGGTCCTGAAACTTCACCATGCCACCATTCATTCATCCATTCACCGTGACAATGAATTTGAACTTTAGACAGAGTTCACTGTCAAGTGGAGGAAAAGGGGAAAAAATGGGGGAGGGATTAAAGGGGGAATTTCTTGTTCTGAGCCATCTCTCTGACCTCCAGACCCCACACCAGACTCGAATGCCCACACCCTCCTCTCATTTCCTCAACCCCTCGACATTTTTTTTCCTTCCAAAAGCCCCAACAATTTTTTTTTCCTGATGTCTGTGTAGATTCTCACTCATCCAGGTCATAGTTATCCAAAATAGATCTCTCTGTGTCAACTGGACTGAAAGGTTTCTTTGAAAACGTTTCGCCCTCTCTCCAGAGAGCTTCTTCAGTTCTAAGTTTGCTGGGGCAGAGCTTGAAAATATAGCCCTGTGGACCATTGGCATGTTTTTTTTCCTGATATTTCACAAGATGAGCGGCTGAGACGAAAGAACAGACCCCCATACCTTCTGTGGCTGTTTAGTTTACTGTTTCTATACCTTGCATTCCAGCCCTGATGGTCTATCCTTAGACTTTGACCTAACATGCCTCTGCTCAGCTCTGCGTGCATGTGGGGTGGGGGTTGGGTGACAGTCCCTCACCATACAACTTCAACAACAGTCGCATCATCAGGAAGGCTGAGGCTTTTTCTGTGTTCGAATCTACCCACACTTGCTCAAAGTGAAAAAGTTTTCTAAATCATTTCCACAGCTGTGAGAGAAAGACAGTCAAAGTGCTGACAGGGCGGGAAAGAAGTGCATTTGAGACTCGGGAAGATAAAATGACTTGTTTGAGCAGATATGTTTTGCAGTGTGTTCTTTGAGTAGGTCCAAACAGTCCTTGGTATGCCACCATAAGAAAGCCAGGTGAAGGATGGATAATCACATGACATCTGAACTTTGTTCAGCTCTCTTTCACAGGTTTGTGCACAGAGCAGATGCTGCATCTGGAATCTTTAAAAATCCTGTGCTATTTAAACCCTTTTCAAGTATGTAAAATGAGAAATATCTGCAGTAAAATCAATACCTCCATCAAAACAAAGCCTGACCTGTTTAAATCCCTGTCATCAGCACATTAAGAGGAAAGCTTTACCTCTGCTCTTTCTGTTTGGAAGGTAGATGGAAAAGGTTACTCAGACCTGCTACCTGCTTATGGTCATTGGCCTATTCACAGCAGAATCAGAATTTGACCCTTTCCATCACATTTTGTATCACATTGAAAATCATTCCGTCCGCAGAGTGAAAAAAGTATTTTGAAAGTCCACTTCCTGAGAACTAGCCGTTTTATTGTTTTATTGTATTGCTGTAACTCTTTAACTTGGCATAACTATTAAACTGTGGGGTAGAAAATAGATCTTAATGTGATTAACAGAGATGCAACAAAACAAAAGCAGTATTACAGCTCTTCAGAATAAGTAATGCAAACAAGGATCAAAACACGTCATCAAAGTACATGATGATCTGTTCAATTAGGGTTTATGTGCACATCATTATAGTAACTTAACCAAATGCTGAAATTCTAGTCATCTGAGGTCATGTGTGAATATTTACACATTGAATATTTACACACACACACACACACACACACACACACAAGGTTAGTACATGTCTGGCATTTTAAGACTCATATCTGAAGTTAAAACACTGAAACATTTATGGAAATCATAGGGCGCTATCGTTCATTCTAAGTTGCTCTTGGAGGTTTGGCACAGCAGATGCGCGTCCAGCTGCTTGTTGAGCCCAAAAAAACAGACAACGCAAAGAAACTGTATAGGTGATACTGTACTGCCATCACATACAGAGGGGGAGAAATAACAGTTGTGAGAATTTCTAATGCTTCTTTTATGGGGGTGTTGAATCTGTGTAAAAGGTTTTCAGCCAATCCGCATTATTCCTCGCGTTTGACATATACATTAGACTGGCCTTGTGGCCATTATATGTTAAATGATTTTCAATTGCGGTAAAGGGCATTTAGTTTGCAAACAGATCCTATAGACGGCACACAGAGTCTTAAGCACTCAGGAAGAAGTAACTGCTGTTCTGAATGACTGGCACAGATAAAACGCACCTTTGTTACGCAGCACAATATACACATAGATGCTTAAATAGACATAGTTTGAAGAAGGGTAGACTAAACACTCTTCCACACACATATATTAATTTCCTTTATCAAGATTCCACTGGAGCCATGTTGAATCAAGGCCATACGATGACAAAAGCAGTGTGAAAATTTGCTGCCTGAGATTTTCTCTTTTGTGATTGTTGTTTTGCTAACCCTGCAGAACAAAGACAAACCTATGTATTTTTTTATATACACACAGGACTGAGGGCGATAGTTGTATAATTTTCTAACAGTTGACAAAGCATTATTCATTTCACCTAAGCTGAAGGAGAGCCGCGCTGAATTAGAGAAGGCCTGAACGTTGTCAGGGTTAACGGTACATGGAGTGATCGGGAGCTGAGCACAAAGAGAGAACAGGACAGGAAGAGAAGGATATTTGTTCATACATGTTTTGCTATCATTTTTTGTCAGACTGGTTAACCATAGTTTAGAACAAAACTATTTTTATAAACTATTTTTGTTTCTGGAAATGTAAAGGTTCCTGTGAGTCGTCTATGTCTCCAACATCATCAACTCACACCAAAGACTTGGTCATTTTTAAGTCCTCTGGTCAGAGCTGCTGGGTTTTTAATCTTTATTTCCTTTAGAAATGTGAACTGGATTATTTAGGCCCTGCAGGAGGGACAACAGGACAGAACAGAGAGTTGTGTTTGCAGGAAGAACTGCACACTGATCAGAGCACATTTATGAGCCTCTGGGACAACTGAGCAGAAACAGGGCAGCAATGATAATTACACCAGAACATTCTGTCAACATGCATGTACTGTATTGTGTGTGGTCATGTGTGTGTGTGTGTGTGTGTGTGTGTGTGTGTGTGTGAAGATGTGTTTTTAAAACACACAGACTCACACACACTTCTACTTAAAGCTTTGGTTTTTTGACTCAACGGGTAGGACGACTCTTTCAACACAAGTGCCTGAAAAGGGCTTAGAACATCTGCACCTTTGTCTCTTCACTTTCACACACGCACACACATACACACACACACAAGACGGAAAGTGTACGTAACATGACCAAAGGCTAAGGTGAGGCTGTGGGTGGAGACCAAAGTTCAGCAGGTTTAACCCTGATTAAAAAAAACTGAGTTGTTTGAAAAGGGCTCACCACTAACACACACACACACACACACACACACACACACACACACACACACACACACACACACACACACACCTGACTATGCAGAGCTTCTTCACTGGTGCTTGTTCTTCTCTATTTATAATGCGCAGACGCACACAAATGAATGAGGCACAAACAGTGAAAGCAACAAGTGCTGTTATAATTTCAGTTTTTTATTAATTGTTTTTCAATAAAGGGACAAAATGGGTGTGTGAACTGGATTATGCAGACAACTGCCAGAAAACACAGACAGTGGTTTTCCCAATACAACTGAACAGAGGCCCCAAACAAGTACAACAGAAATTTAAGAGCTCGGTTTGTCCAGTGACCATCGGCCAACATTACAAAAGAAAAATAATAAAACTATATTGTAACCAAAAATAAAACGAATCAAAATAAGCATCCATTCTAAGTCTCTGTTTTGAACAGATCATATAAGTATCAATAAATAGTAACTCCCATAGTAAAAGATAAAGTTCAAGTTCAAATTACAACAAACAGCTCTCAGAATAGGAATAGAAAAGGCTGATGATAACAAAATATTCCGCATTGCCATTTACAAAAAAGTTTCAACTCAAGCAGGCTTCTCCACGTCCCCCGGGTCTTTTTCAAATATGCTTTGCATATGAAAGTTTACCCAATCTAAATATAAAGCACCATTTAGTATTTGGCAATGAAAAAAACTGCAATACATTTTATTTCTTTTTTTTTTTAATATTATTTATTTTGATGCTTTCTTAATCCATCCATGTACTGCACATTATTTGTTTTTTTTTTTCTCCTCTTCATGTTGGAATGTAATCAGGTGAGAGGGGTGAGAGACAGAAGCACACAACAGAACAGGCCGACGTCAGCTTGCATTACTGCATACGAGAGTGGCAGTGGGGAGTGGGTGTGGGAGATTAAAAAAAAAAAAAAAAGAAAGAAAAGAAAAAAGAAAATAACCAAAGAAGATATGTACAACCACCTCTGTGGACAGGAAACAGAGCGGTGGCCATCTGATGGCCTGTGACGCCTCCCAATGCCACGTACTTTAGCTGCTTTTTTTTCTCCTTTATTTCTTTAAACATACAAATAATTTGCACTATATTATCCTGCCAAATTAAAAAAATATACCGTGGCAGCTTGGGATTTTTTTCCACTACCAAAAAAAGGTATGGTAAATACCTTTTTAGAGAGAACAAGCAACAGTTAAAAATACGAGCCTCAATATAAATACTATAGTGCCTACTCTAAGTGAACATTGAATTCAAATACAATTCTAGAAATACAGAAAAAAGTAGACCATAAATGTGTTTAAGCATAGGAATCGACATGAGTGTGCATTTTCCTATATTTTAAGTTCTTTATTATATATTTATATATAATCTTAATCCTTTCCCCAATGCAAATTGTATTTCAACCTGAAGAGTTGTGAAGAACCAAGGCAAAATAAAATACAAAACCATCACAGATTTTTTTTTGTTTGTTTGCTTTTTTACAGTCTTTTTTTTTTTTTTACATTTCATATATATTGTCATTGAAGTCTTGAACACCACCAAGACGCTGAAGAAAAGAGAAATGACAATAAAACTTAAATGCAGTTTCCCCTTCTAAGGTGGAGTGTTGTGTGTTTATATCGATCGATGAAGGGTTTTACAAATCATTCTTGCATTGTGGGCAGCAGAATTCTGGGTAAGATGGTGGCCTAAAACACTCCCTCCGCCTGCATTCACTGAGTGTCCAGACTGTTTCCCAGACCGCTGGGTCAGTTTTGCTGGGCCCGGACTAAACGCTGGGATTCTACAGGGTAAACATTTAGCAGTTAGGTTACAATGACGCTGGAGTTGCTGGCAACAGATTGTGTCTCATCTTTGACTGCTCTGAACACAGGGACTTCGGTCCACTGACAACATTTCAACAATGTTTCCCCATCATTTGTAAACTGGGAAAATTTTCAACAGTACATTTATATCTCACTTTTGAACCAGTGCAGTCATCTTATTAAATATTTTTTTTTAAATGCAAGAGTGGTGCAAAAGAAAAACAGGGATTTAAAGAAGAAAAACAAACAAAATGATGTGCCCTGCATTAGCCAATGCCTACCGATTCAAAGTATCACAATTCCAGAGGCCTGTAGCAGATATTTGAAATATTTTGTTTTTGCGTTTCATTTATGACCCCGTTTTGACATTAACGATGTAAAGTGAAGAGATTGCCTCTAATTGCCATAATACATGTATGTGTAAAATATGTAGCTTTCTGTCTGTCTAGCTTGTAGTTTTTTCAATGCTCTTGACTAAGGTTAGCCTTGCTAGGAGCTCATATATTACTTTATGCATTGTTCAACACACTGACGTCTCGAAGCAGCGTTGTAGGTTTGTGCTAATGCAGACGCATGACTCGAATCCGCCATGCGCTCTATACCTCAAGTTCAGGATTGTACATACAGATTACTTTTATCTCCAAAGTACCTTCGCAGCAGAAAGAAAACTACAAATAATTCAGATATACACAAAACTGCTTGTACCATGCTTGTCAGGAAGTCCACACATTAAAGATAGCCTATCGAACATGTAGTAGGTAGCTAAGTGATGATTAAAAGAACTTGCTGATCTTCCATCAGTCCATTTGAACAGTCAGGTGCTTGATGCAAGAACCCTTCCTGGGTGGCTTAACCCTTCAATCTAATGTAACCTATAACGGAAAAGATATATGGCCAATGCATTCTTCAGGTATCAAAGGCACTCTTTTTTTTTTCTTATTCCATCAAATGATAGTACAAATTGAATTCTTAGCACACCCTTGTCTTTTTGAAAGAAATTTGAAGGCTGTCATCACTCTCAGTTTAGTCACCAAGCATGATATTTTTAAACCCTGTGTGAATGTGGAATCTTTCAGAAAGATCAGGTTAAGTGCATTGCCAGGGTTGTAAGAAGTTGAGTCAAATCAAAGACTGGTGACCGTTTGCGTCATTAAACCAAACTGTACATGATATGTGTTGTAGAATGTCTGCAGCATGGTGTATCTTTCTTGTCTTTTCTCTTTTTGAAGGATAAAAAGAAAAAACAGAACAAGAGAAAAACAGCAACACATATACTCAACAACTAACCAACCAGGGACAAGTTCTTTTCTTTTTTTTCTTCTTTTGATTAGCAAAAACATACTATGCATGCTGACTAATTCTTAAAAATGGAAAAGGAAAACTCAAAAAGAAAATTGTACACAACATGTAAATTATTGCACAAGAGAAAGGCTTGAAGTTTTGCGTCAATGCAACAATATTGCCCCAATACAGATCATGCATTCAATGGTTAATGGAAACAGAGTGTGCTGGTGCAGAGCACATGGTCTTCAGCTTCCGCCTGGCGAAAGTTGCGTATTAGGGGTTGGGGCAAATCTACAAGGGGCTGAGAATAAACAGGGGACTGACGGTGGACACAGCTGAGGGGAAAAGGTCCAAAAGTTCGGCCTCCTATTCTGATTTTATTTCGGTACTCAAAGGACGGTCACTGTGCCATTTTTTCATGTGTTTCTCCAAGGTGCTGTAGACACTGAAGGGCATCTGACAAACTTCACACTTGTACACGTCTTTGCCAACCTGACCGTGGGTCTTCATGTGGCGCGTTAGTTTGGAGCTCTGAGCGCAAGCATAATTGCACAACTCACACTTGTACGGTCTTTCTCCCGTGTGGCTACGCCGGTGCACTGTCAGGTTACTGCAGTTTTTGAACACTTTGCCGCAGTACTCACAAGTATCAGTCCTGCGGCTATCCTTGGAGCTTGGCCGGCCAGGACCCCCAAGGTGTGGTGTGCTGCCCCCACTGCCTGTGCCACTGCGGCCTGACAAACCCCCGTCCAGTTCACCTGGAGGAGTTGAAAAACGCAGACTGCCATTCTCTGAAGAATGCTCTGATGATGAGGCAAAGGGCGATTGTCTGGAATCCCCAAAGTTCAGAAAAGGGTCCTTGAGTTGTCGGGAGGCGGCATAGCCAGCCAGCCACTGGGAGTAGACGTTCTCTGTGTTAGGGATTGTGGGAGTTGGTAAGTCAAACTCCTTTTCCAGCTTGATGCGTTTTGAGAAAGGACTGAGTGGATTGGGGCTACCCAACAGCAGTTTCTTAGAAAGACCAATGGATGCAGATTCATTCGGGGATGCGCCTCGTCCATTGACAGTTGACACGGCGCCCTCTTCTGCACGATCTGTTTCTAATACAGAGTCGCTGTCACACATGTCACGATTATGGTGATGGTCTCGGTTTAGGTGGTGGTGCAGGTGATTTTCCTCGGCCATAGCATTCCGTTTATGTGCATTGAGGGCTTCACTGAAGTGCTGCATGCTAGCAGCCAGACCCATCCCCTGCATTACCTCAGGCAGCGAGCGAGGGATGGATCCCTGTTCACCTCCCAGTCGGCTTCCTATACCACCATTGTTTTCATGCTGACGTGCAGCTTCAAGGTTAAGACTAAAGTGATAGCTATTGCTCCTCCTGGCTAAATTCTCGCTGTTATGCTCCTCCTCCTCTTCTTCTTCCTCTTCCTCCTCTTCCTCTTCCTCCTCTTCTTCCTCTTCCTCCTCTTCATCTTCTTCCTCCTCACCATTCTCATGTAACATGCGATCATTCTCACTTTTCACCTTAGCCACAACTGACTTTAGGGCATTGCTTGCACTGCCTATATGCTCACTGGTTCCAGGCTCTGGAGAGGAGGTGGTAGATAGTCCATCTTCTGACTTGCCTGTGTTTGGAGAGGAGGATTTATGCATGTGTGTCTTCATGTGGCGTTTTAGTTTGCTGGCTTGTGTGCAAGCATGATCACACAGGTGACATTTATACGGCTTCTCTCCTGTGTGACTGCGCCTGTGCACAATTAGATTACTTTGAAACTTGAAGGCTTTGCCACAAAACTCACAACATTTTGTTTTTAAAGGGGTGACGGAGGAGGGTGTTGCCCCTGCTGAGGGGATGGTGGTAGTAGGAGTGGTCTGAGAACCCACAGGTGACTGCATGGAGCCTGGAAGAGGAGGTGGGGTGGCAAGATATGGAGGTTTACCATTCCCCGCTCCACCTACACTCCCGCTTCCACCTGTTTGGAATGGTTGGAGTAAGCGTTGCATGGGGCTTGGCCTGCTGGGAGAGAGCGGAGGAGTGGACCCTGAGGTGTTGCCTGCTAGCTCCCGTAACCGCCGCGAGAAGTCCATTGTTGGAGGGGGGTCCAGGGGCAGAGGAGGATTGAGGCGCAGCACCCTGTCAAAGGCACTCGGATGGTGGGCTGCCAGCGCCAGCTCTTCTGGGCTCAGATGGTGGGGATCCAGGTGGTTCCTTGGTGGGGGGCTGAAGAGGGGTGGGGTAGGTGGAAAACGCTGATGATGTACCCCAGCGAGAGCACCACCAGGACCAATTCCTCCCCCTGCTCCAACGCTGTCCCTTCCACCTGATCCTGAGCCCGGGATACGAAGAAGGTTGAAGGGGCTTGCATCGGGAGGCAGATGGAGGCCATGAAGAGGAGGCTGAGAAGGGCAGTCTGCACCCCCACCCAGAGAAGAGGGCCCACCCATCCGTGGGGTGAGAGGGCTGCCATGTTCACTTTCCAGGTAGATACGAAATCCATGGGAGTTCTGAGCATGCTGCAACAAGAACCAGGCGCTGCCGTAGGACTGCTTACATGTAGTGCAGGTGTAGGTCGTTGGCTCCTCCTTTCCTATTGGAGCAGAGAACAAAAGAGGTAGTTAGGTTTGATATCAAGTCAAATCATATACACTTCAACGACACATATTTAGGAAGTAGATAAATGACAACTGTTTTTGACTCAAGTGAACCACATTTCCAGCTGAACTTAAAGCCTTTTAGAGCTTTTAAAACTGAACAGCACATGGTGTTGAGGGTTCTATAATACAGTACAACTGCAGCTCTTATTGAGGTCATGCCCCACATGAGTAGCATGTGAAAAGAAGTTTGTTGGGTGTGTGTGTGTGTACATGCATTTCTTCTTCTCCCAAATTGCTCTGCGACACGGTTCCCTTTAGAATGAATGTGACTCCTCCGTTGTCAGCAGTGGAACAAAGGATCAGGGCCCAGCAGACGTTCCACTGATCTACCAAAACAGGCTCGTTAACACACAACAGGAACTCACTGCTTCTGTAGCAACACCAAATAAATGTTTTTTCACTTTTTTTAATGATTTCAACAATATTTTAAAATGCCAGTCTCTTATCCGCCGTTTATACCACCACCACTGCAACACCAGTCCTCCCACAGCCAGTTAACTCCCCATCCCTACAAAACAAAACAGCCCTCCTGCCTGAGAAAAGTAAAAACTCATGGGGTGTAAATGCTTTTAGGGTCCAGCTGAAAAAGACAAGTCCTCCCTCAATCTGCCTCCCACCCTCAGTGAGACCTACAGAGACACTTTTACAAGGAGATAAGAGGGACATTTAAAACACTAATTGCCTTCCAATGGCCTCAGTGATGACCTGTGGTGGGACCCACAGTGCTTGTGTAATTTCATTAGAGATCCAAATGGACTGCCATTGGCTCATTTACAAGATTAGATGACAAATGGACCCGCGGCACTGCCATTTACAGTCTTTCCATCAGCAAGCGTGCAAGCATGCTGCAATTTAGTTGTCGTAGAAATAACCCCAGAATACAACCTGTTTACAATAAATCTGTTTGCTAGGTGTGATCATATAAATTTCAACTTGCATATCTTTTTAACTCATATTTTAATTCATTTATCTGTTGATTTCTAACTAGCTTTCTGCAATGTGTCTGGACAATAAATATAAGTAGACATTTTAATTGATACAAAATCAGAAGTGAGTCAGGACACCAGTTACACAAGCTTTTTTAATGAAGACACTGTAATTACTCCCAGTAACTCAGTCAAACACACAGTCAACATGATGGTGCGTTCAAGTGCTCACGTGCAGCTGTGTGTCCTTTTTAGCACATAAGAGAAGTTTCTGATCTTTAATTTCCCCTCTACTCCTCCTTCGAGTTGCCCATTTTTACTTCATGTCTCCTTATCTTTACACATCCAACAGTTTGTAAAGCAATTTAAATTGTGGATTCTGAAAATTGGTACAAATTATGTCTAATTATGGCCACCTGTGTCTGAGATAACCTGTGAATATCATTTGCATTATAAGTAAAAGAGAAATTTGGTGCAGTTTTTTCCAGCTCTACTAGGGTCTGGAGATTGGGTCTCCTTTCTGTCCATGGCAGCTTTTGTCCACCTTCATTAAATGTGCAATGAGGAAGTTGCTTTTCTTTAGGTTCAAAAGAGAACGATGTTTGAATGCATGACATTTTCAAGCTAACACTTTCAGGGACAACGTGTTGGATAAGTGCTCTTGATTGCAATGCTATTTCTCTTTGGAAAATGCCACTTTAAAATAGTATTTACTTGTATTATCCATTATGTATTCATTCAAAGTTGAAATGATGGCTCAAAAATTACGGGAGTGACTCCTGTATTCTCTCTTCAACTGTTCAGTTGATATTTGCAGTCAACCATGGTGCAGAATAAACTATTGTTGCATTGTTTTATGTTAGCATAGCCACTCTTGATGAACTCTATTATTGCAATTTTGCTCATTAAAGCACTTTAAATATATTCAGAGAATATACTGTTATACTTCATACTTTATACTGAATATACTTCATTCCTCTGTAGCTAACCTCTTCCTTTTTGAAGTCATCAAGTCTTAAAAATAGTATTTGAATAATTTCATACAAAGGTCGCAGCAACAACCCTAAACATACTGTCATGTGTTATTTGTGAGCTCAAAGAAACAGTGACAAGCAGGGTAACAGCATGCAGAAGCATAGAGTTGCTTTTTTTTTTTTTTTAGTTTTGAACAAAGTGCTTAGACTTGTCTGCGTACTGATTGAAACTGTAAGGTTAATGGATTTTAGAGTAGGCAACCGCTCCACTCTGTCTCTCAGTAATATACTCCCATCAGCCACTTCATTAGGCAAACTCTCCACTGCTGGTAGGTAGAAAAATGAAGAGAGAGCAGAGAAGAGAATGATGGATGAAGCTGGAGTCACATAAAGGGGAAAAAGAGGTGAGATGGGAAAAGTAATAATACTGGTTTAAGTTTAGAGAGTAGTGACAAATACCTGCTCCATCCTTAAGAAGAGACAAGGGTTGAGGGTGGCGAAGGTAAATAATAGCATCCGGCTCTTTAGCCGGAGTAAATGTCAAAGCCATACAGCTGCGAGTGAGAGAAGACACACATGCGCGTTTTAGAAATGTCCCGCCACTCGATACCAGCCCTGCTACAGTGGCGAACAGAGGCATTAAGCCTTATTAAGCCAAGGGCATAGCCCGGACACTTATGTGACGCTGGATTGGAGAGGGAGGCGTTGAGGCTGCAGGGCTCATGTTTTCTGTGTGTCAGAATGGATGTGTTAAAGTCAGCCTTTCAGTCTACAGCAGTGTGTGTGTTTTCATTTACATTTAGGTGCAACTAGCTGGGATAGGTTCTACAAAGAATAGCCAGAACCTCAGATCTCAAACTGGACTTTGAGAAGTCTTTCCTTGCCGATATCACTTGGTGCAACCTGCAGATAAATTACATTTTAAGTGTCTGGTCATTTTTGTGAGTCCTGAATGTCTCAGGAGTTCTTCACAGCCCTCCATTTCTGTCCCTGCTTTTGTTCTGTTCCAGCCTGTGCACACATTGTAGTGTCTTCCATCCTTTCCTTCCACTTCCATCCTCTGCCCCCCTCTCTCCACCCCTCGCTGGTTGTCTGGTAGTGTCCTTGGCCGGGTCCACCTCTGGGTGAGGCGATAGTAATTGAGGTAATGGAACATTGCTGAAACAGGATTAGGTATGCACACTGGAAGTGAGGGACCATGTCCTTTAATACAATTTGGGATTTCTAACCAAGCCTGAGGCTGTCTGAATCTGCTGCTTATATTTACATCTGGGCATCATGTCTCACCTGATCATCTCCTGCTTTACCTCAGAGAGAGAGCTGTTTCATAAGAACCTTCTATTCTATGCAGGTGTTATGATGTCTTAAGGCATATTGTTTCATAACAGTTGTCGCATTAATCAAAAGGGAAAACAAAGCACATTAGCAGCAGTGGTTACTGGTTTAAAAAGAACAAATATTTTTGTCTGCTAATCTGACCTGCGACCAACCAGTTTTAGTTAGTCCACTGAATCACAAAAAAAAGAGTAAAATGTGTCTATAATTTCAATATGTTTCCCACTGAAATAGTTGAATTCCCCTTAAAAGTAACACAATTCTACAGGAAACTGTAATTATATAAATAATTCAAATGGACAATACAATAATAGCAAGATCAGCTGAATAATTAAATGGCCCTTTTTTTTCATGCAGAAAACCTGTAAAAATTCTCCCCAAGCTGGTCAGAGTCATAATTCAAATTAATACTATTCAAAATAATATTAAATGAGTTCAAAGATGCCTGATATCACTGATGATGTGAAAATGTTTGAAATAAAATAATCAAAAGCATTTTTCTCACTCCACTGCAATCCACACAAACGGCATTTTCAGTGAACCAACAGATCAACATGCAGATCAACATTTCGTCCTCATGACTTCCCTGATGCATTAGCACTGTAACTGATATGCTGCCCTTAAATAAAAGCGCCTATAATTACTCTGGGAGCAAACCAGGGCAGTGAAACCATTTCCAAATGGTTTCTGCAGGACATGAACATTATCAACTCTCTCTGCCGCTCTCCTCAGGCCATCATCACCCACTTGTGGCTTTCTGCTTCTATCCCAAAAATCACTTAAACTGCCCAAAAGCACCCAAAAGCTAAATCCTTCTCATGTGAGAATACTGCTGCTCAGATGGCTCCATTCATAATTTGGTGCCTAAATCAGGCTGCTGCAATTGATGAGCCTGGGGCATATTGGAATCCATTTAATGCCCATGATCTTTATGACGCTGGCCCCTCCAACTGGAAGCAAACTTTATTCTGCATCTTAAATGCTATCCCGAGAGCAAATTACTTATAAAACAATGCTGTTCTGTCCACATACAAACAAGATTTAAATTGCACTAAAAGCAAAAAAAGCAGTCCACTGCTTGCAAGAAAATCATCATGTTTTACAAACTAGTCTCCAGTTCCAAATCAAAGCAGTTTTGTTACACTTGGAAGCATAAAAAAATTACAACTTTCTATAACTTTAAAAGAAGGCAGTATTAACAAACCCGAGTCTTAGCTGAACATAAAAGCAGACAGGCTCCAAATGATTTCTGCAAATAGAAACCTCCAGGCCCAACACCAATAATCTGCTGTTTTGTATTGAACAAGGAGCTATATACAAATTTAAATGGCTAAAAAAAATGGCTTATTGAGCCTGTCTGAATGCATGCTGTGTGTGTGGACATATACAAGAACGTGTGTAACTGTGCAGGCCTGCTGAACGACCAATGAGAGAAAATATCAATACTGTCTCTCCCTCTGTGTGTGTGTGTGTGTGTGTGTGGGTGTGGGTGTGGGTGTGGGTGTGTGTCAATATTTTCTGCCTGCGTGTTTGGGACCCCTACTGTGCTACAACAGTCTGCACTATCGCCAACTCTCTTGTCAGTAATCTACTTGTGTGTGACAAATTTTCCTTTTTTTTCTCCACCGCCCACCCCCCACCCTAACCCTAACCCTAAATAACTGTCTGGTAGTGAATATCAGGTGTATGTATGTGTCTGTGTGTCTGTGTGTGTCTGTGTGTGTGTGTGCACATGTGTGTGTGTCTGTGTGTGTGTGTGCACGTGTGTGTTCTTCATCTAATCCCCCCTCCACCCAAATGGTTTTATCCTTCCATCTGTCCACCAACATTTCATAGTGGTCTCTCTCTCTGTCACACACAGATGCACACCCACACACACACACACACACACACATACACACAAACAGGTGAGAGCAGAAGAAGAGACAGAGTTGGAAGAGGGGATGAGGAAAGAGGATGAATCACAAAGAAAACAAAAATGCATTTATAGACACATGCAGACAAGTTGCAACTCGATCAACTTACTGTTGCCAGAAATCCTTCCGCACACCTGTTCTCACACTCCTCCACTCTTTCAGTCCCTGTTTTGCTTCCACCATCCCTCCTCTTTTAATCCCTCCATCTTCCCCTCCCAGGTGGGCAACACTCAGTGCCATCTCTTTAATTGTGTTCATCTGACAAGACCAATCGATAGAGAACATATTTAATACAAATTTATGACTATTAGCCATCAGCAATAAAAAGCTTTTTTTATTTTTTTGCTGGTTAGCTTTGGACTGTGGTGAAAACAAAAAGGAGGAAGGAGGAAGTGAAGGAAATACAAGCTGTCCTGCTTTTAACACAAACAGTCATCCACAGTCTCAGTGTCCGACTTTGGAGAGATATACTCTAAGCTGCAACAACACATACAAAAAAAATTGATTTTTTTTTCCTCCCCCTTTATTCTTATTTTCTTCTTTTTCAATGAGGATTCAGCTTCCAACAGGTCTTGAGTAGATTTGGGAGGTTTCTCAGGCATTTGCCATTTGTACTCAGTTCACAGGAGGATTTCAGTATGGATTCCAGCACAGCAGCAATTGTTGGCAGGCGTATTAAATAATTATACAGACTAGCGTTTTTCAGTTTGGGAGTGAAAAACAGCTGGTGGAAATGGCAAAAACTGGGGCTGTAAGACAGCAATGTGATACACTGTCATAAAGTAATATCATCAGCTTTGAATAAATTTTATTTCTTGTGCGATTCAGTTGTCTGCACAAATCATGTTCTCACTGAAAGGCAAAAGAAGTAAATCAAATGTGAGTAGCTGAAATATTGACTTCCTCCCAAGTTGTGCAGTTTCGGTGGCCGTTCTGTTACATACAGGAACAAACAGCGTGCAGAGTGTTGCACTGAGATAAAGCACGAAGACAAACTCCCCTCCAGTGCTCCTTCACAACCTTGTCTGCTTAACAAACACACAGGCTTGATTCATTAGAGCTGTAGCCGCTGCGGCCTTAAAGCCTATCGATCCCCCAGACGCTGTTCTGCAGGCCAGTAGGGAAAAAAATCAAGAGCAGAGAGATGAAGAAGTGGTCAGATGTACTGAAGTGAGGGAAAAAGCCAAGAGAGACAGGCTAAATATATGGCTCTGTTAAAAACGGAGCGAGCCACAGTTTACCTGCTTCTTTAAATTCATTCTAGTGTGCAAGGAGACTGTGACGGCTCCCGGAGTGCAGAGTCCACAGCTCATCGCCAAAGGAAATCTCCAGCCCTTCCAAGAGAAACAAGGTGTGCATGAGCTGGAACCAAAATCAGATGATGGAGAGCTTTCTGGTTTGTGTGAAACCACCAGTCGAATACACTTTAGGGGTTTACCTCCCCCACAATGTAAGAGATTTCACCAGGTTAATTCAGCAAAAGTCTGCAGCACATTTGTTTGTGCATGGACAATAATGCAAAGAAATCCATTTTAGGGCGGAGTTGGGCAATACGCTGCAAAACAGCATAAAATTTACAAAGGAATCCCAAATTTCTTTTGCCAAAAAGATTTTTAAAATCAAAACTCAGCTTGGATGACAATGAGCATACCTAAACCAACATGGTATACCTTCTTCAAGTCCTTGTCTGATTCATCTCATCAGCTGCTAAAGAAAAACAGCCACGTTCCAGATATTTGTTGTCCCCAGATGGTAAGAAAATATATTCAAAAACAGTCTAATATTGGACAAAAAGAGCCTTGTAAAGGGGTCAGCATGCTCACTCACTGTGTTAACTTGTGGTTTCTTGTGACTCATCTGCAGGGGTTTATGTTATCAGCGACAAAAGACACTTAATATTAATAAACCCATTTCTGTTTGTGAGACAAATATTGTGTGTTCTTGGAATTCTTCAAATTATCAATGATTTTTGTCCTCACTTTACAGGAATGACTCAAACTCTTAGGTGGGGAAAAAGCCACGAGCACATAAATAGCTCATTAGGGTCATTAGAGGAAGAACAGCCTGTGATTTTCACATCATCTCTGTTGGATTGTGAGATTAAAACAGTGAGAAATGTGGATCAAACAGCCAAACTGAAACATAAGGGTCAGAAAGGAGAAAAAAACCCAATAAATATTCCCACAAAAGACAGAGAGAGAGAAGAAGTAAGGAGGAAGACAAAGAAGAAATTGAGAATCGGTGTGATACGACCCAAAGATACTCCATTAGTAATTTGGAAAATAGTGTGGGGGGGTGTCTTGCATTCCCATTAGACCCAGTATGTTCAAAGTGATGTTCCATACCCACTTTCAAAGCCAACCCCACCCCCACCCTCACACTGGCACGGCCTCTCCCCCTTCCATTTCCCTTCTTCCAACCCCACCTTGGACAGCCAGTGCCTCACAGCCGGGTCCAAAAACACCACACACAATCGTGGTCCACTAATGACCAAACGGCTCCCAAACAAGTCTGAAAAGCTATTAGGAGAGGGTATTTTGATAGGGGAAGAGATTTTTTTTTTTTTTAATACCATTAAAAGCCATGGATAAAATGAGCATTCGCGTAAATACAGCCACAGGTCGGAAGGGGATAGCCAAAGGAGGATAATTGAGAAACCATCATCCCCCTGAGATAAAGGTGGAGTGTCCACATGTTTTCTATCAAAGTGAAGCAGATGAAGGGTAATGTCTTTTTAATAAGATGGGGCTGTATAAAAGGTCTCTGGGACATTCAGCTTGCATTTATATTCCAGTTGGAATGGGGTTAATATCACTGGGGATATTTGCACCATGTTGCTGGAGTCCTCATTCTCTGATTATCCAGTGTGAATGCCAAGTATTTACAATAAGGAAGCAGAGAGATTGAGTATAACTCCCACTTTTTTTTTAAGAGTCTTAAAGATGGTTTTTATTTACCTTCAAATTCTGAGGACAGACTGATAAGTGTTTGTCTCTCATTTCCAGTAGCTCTCCCTCCCTGGTTTTTATCAGCAAAGTTTGTATTTGGAGCTACTAAATGACAGCGTTAATAGGGCAGGATTTCTGATTTGTCATCCCAAACTGAGAAAGCCACATGTATAATTCCCCACTTGGAATCTGTTTTTGATGTTCCACACGCATCCAATATTTAATTAAATGCTGCTGCCAGTTACCGGTTTTCAGGCTATCAAGACACTGGAGCAAAGATTTGACTGATTTTCCATTATTTAGTCTCTTGTTCTACAAAAAAAAAAAAAAAAAAAAAAAAACTTTTTAGATTGTTGGCCTTTGATGTTGCTGACAGGGAGAAAGTAGCTTGCTGGTTCCCGACAGAAAAAAAAAAACAAAAACAGGTTTCACTAAGGACACCACTAATCATGTCAGGTGAGGGGAAGAACACCTGTTAGTTTTCAACTCCTCCCCTACGTCACCTCTTGTCTAAAGAAAAATCGAGTGCTAAATCTGCAGAACTACAGGACTCCATAACATGCAACTCAACTTTCAGTCCTTCACACATGAAGTGTTGTCCTGTTACTGGAGTTTTGATGGGTTTGTTTCAGTAAAATTTTGGAAACACTGAAATGTAATCTGATTATCTGCAACTATCTGCCAAGTAAACTGCTCATATAATTATGCATGAAAGTACACTAATATGAAACAAACAAGACGACAGCTGGAAAATCCTGCACCACCGTTCAAAACAGTGAGATGCTCACTACTCCGCGTTGTCTTTTCTCTCTTTCGCTACAGCTGAGTCCACTAAATCAAGTTGAAACACAGCTCTGTGTGTGTGTGTGTGTGTGTGTGTGTGTGTGTCCCACTGTTTGCAGCCAAAAATGCGTCTAGCCTCCACCCCCTTTACCACCATATACGGGTCTACCTATAGGAGGAGGAAGACCCAGAGGGGATGGTGTGTGTGTGTGTGTGTGTGTGTGTGTGTGTGTGTGTGTGTGTGTGTGTGTGTGTGTGTGTGTGTGTGTGTGTGTGTGTTGTAGGTCATATGGGTTGAAGGAACATATCCTGCATGCTTATCTCAAGTGGTGCAAGGAGAGCAGCTATGCACACAAAGAAAGAAAGCTGCTGCTTTGCTCTTTTTAACTGCAGCTTATTTCTTCCTCGTGCCGGCAGATTTCTCCACATCTAATGGCTTCAGCAGAAGAAGAACTGTCCTGGCCTCAATAAGGCAGCACCTCTTTGACCTCTGATGTCTGGAAGATTCTAAAGTGTCAGAGTGGTACAGGGAGCTGTGGCAACAGAAAAAAAACAGAAAGTGAAACTTTCTCATGGTCTGTGTGGGTACATGTAAACCAGAGCACGCAAACACAAACCGCTAAACACGTGCACAGATACTCATCCACACACAAATCACACGATTCACTTCAGTGACCATTCACTTTTCTCACTACCTGTTTCTGTCAGGTGTGTGTGTGAGAGAGAGAGAGACAGACAGACAGAGAGAGATTTTGAAAGAGGAAGTGACCAATGGGACAGATGTCAGTTGTCCCCTCACACATCATTGTGTGAAACTGTTTCAGTGAAAACAGGAAATCAGTTTTGTGGCAGAGAACAGCAGCTTTCGGTCATGAGTAAAAAATTCTCTTTAATTTCTCAACCACCTGTGCAAAAGCAACGCAAGTGTGGTAAAACAATATTATCGATCATTGTTTTATATATAGTGTTTCCCCAGTAACTCTAGACAGAACATGTGCAGTCTGCAGTCTCACTTGTACGCAAAGAAATACATCTTAACATTAAAGTGACTAAAGGGTTTCTTTTATGTTCAGATATATACTCATATGTATATGTTATATTAATTTATCTGAATCAAAGAGAAATTAATATAACATGTATGTATTAAATGCTGAATTAGTCTGTATCACAAATGAACCTTGATGAAGAAATGAAGAAAAAGCTCTTTGATGCTGTGTTCAGATCAATATCTACTGACACTACACTGGTACAATGTACTTAATCAGTGGCTCATTAGTACTAGCAGGCTCCAGTTCAACACAAACTTAACCACAGCGACTAAACATCAGCATTCCACATGCGAGCAGCAAACAGTTCCATGGCCTCGGCCTGAGACCAACAGCCTTCTGCTGGAGAGCAAGGTTGGGGGCCGTGTTGAGCTAATTAACCCTGTTAATCTTAGTGGGCACTGGGTCAGTGTGTGTGGGTGTGTGTGTGTGTGTGGGTGTGTGTGTGTGTGTGTGTGTGTGTATGTGTGTGTGTGTGTTTAGCCGGCTAACCCCAGCAGATGAGCCTTCATCCCAATCACAGCCCCCTTTCATGCTGGCAGCCTGCCGCTCAGCTTGGCAGACACACGCTCACGAGGGGTCTGGTGTGCACGTGTGCCTCCACCACTGTGTGTGTGCATGCATGTGTGTGCGTTTGCACAGGGGATGGAGGATTATAGATGTTGAACATACACACGCAAATGAGCGCAGGGTCTACCCGGTGTGTATGGCATGTGTGTGTGTGTGTGTGAGCACTGTAATAAAGCCAGTAATGTTTTACTGGCCCGCTGACTCAGTGCATAAAAAGATCAGTGGGCCAAATCCATTAGTGGGATAATTGCATTACATGGTAAATATTCCTAAAAGGTCAATATCTTCATTTGAAACATCATCGTCTGAGACTGCAAAAGAAACAGGAATTCTGGGATTTTTGTGGAAGCCAGGACACAAAATATAGTTTCTCAATGTCTATTATGGCCAAGATTTGGCCTGCGGGACAGACTTTCCACCCTGGAATGAGTCAGCACCAGCATGTGGTGGTCCAGCAGATCATCACAGAAGATTCTGAGCTCCACTTTCTTGCCTTGCGTTGCCAGTCGCTGTCTACTTCTCTCCTGTTTTATTTTCCAATCACACTTTCAATCAACCACTGGCTTGGATGAAACATCAGACTTGAAATGCTTCTCAGCCCGTCTTCCAGACTGTCACAGTGGTTAACCTCCTCTCAAAGCGAGACGCGCACAGGTCAACTCTGCCCAGTCCTGATGAGCAATAAAAGCAGAGAATTAATTTGATGTTTCTCTGGCGAGTGGCGTCGTGATGGCAACGACAAACGAGACTTTCTGTAAAACTCTGATGCACCGAAGCGTTTCACACAGATGATTTAAAAAATGGAGCTCAGAAGGAGAAATCGGGTTTTATCTGCTCAGCCTCATGTGATGTGTGTAAATAAAAGCTGTTTAGTTTACTTTGGAATATCTGGCAGGCTCGGATGACACCAGGAAAACTACTTCAGTTTTTAGGAGATGCGTCCAAAAATAAAAAAAAATAAAAAAAATAAATGCCCAGATTTTACCAGACGGCATAATGAAAGTTATTTTTCTGTCAATAAACGTACTGAAGTATAAAAATTATGAGCAAAGTCAGATACATTAACATCTATCAGAGCCAGTGTTTAATACTTAATTCAACAAACACACAAAAATCTAATCCAAATCATATATTTGGCAAACGTTTAAGGAATCATTACAGTGCTGGAAAAATATGATTAATGGCATCAAACTGTTCCAGTATCACATTCAGTCATTGAATTAGAGGAGTTACATTCATGCTACAAATAAACAAAAGTATCTGCACAAAGGAAAGTAAGATCATCTGCTTTTTTCATTAATGTGGCTTCAACTCAGGATATTTTTTTTTTCTTAGCATTTTCTAACATTGGAGTTGATCACAAGGTGGTGGATCCTATAGGAACACAATTATGGAATTGTAATATATGTGGAAAAGTGAGCAAAAAAAGTGAAAGAAAAGATAAGAAGAAGCAAGAAACATACACAGAGCCCCAGAGCTATTGTCCTCCACATGTAGGTCAGGCCAATCGTAAGAGCTACGCACACACATGCACACACACACACATACACTAGCACACACACTCCCCAGGAGGCTGTTCTCACCTGCAAAGAGGCCAGTTTGGACACCGTGTCAAAGATTAAACCTGTGTTTTATCTCAGGCAAGGAGGCTGCCTCAGGGAGAGTGTGTGCATGTGTGTGTACGTGTCTATGTGTGTTCACTCAGAGGGGCAGAAGGTCACAGGAGAATACTCGCTCCCTCTCACATGAACACACACACACCGAGATGCCTTTCTCTGTGCGCGCGGTCAAGTAGAAAGGTGGATCTGTGTCAGGTAGCAAGGGTATTTACTGTTACTGAGACACACAGGCCCAGAAAACACAAACACAGCAAGAGAGGGAGAGCAAGCTGACGGAAAAAAAGACAGAAAAACAGGGATGAACTAAGACAGAAAGCAGAAGGTGGAGGAGGAGAGCGCAGATGAAAGGGTGTTGAAAGGGCACCAACAGAAGCGATGGCCTTCTTTCTGTTAACAGCAGTCAGGCCTCATCGCTGAAGCTTATTTCAGAACTTTTCCACTTATCTCGATGCATTTATTCAGGCGGTGTGATTCTGCTTGTATCTTGTCTTGCTTGTGATAACTTCCTGGTCTGATGTTCTAATTATAAAATGGAATAAATATAATAGAAGACACAGAAACATAACCTGTTCTCCCCCCGAAGGTAGTTTCTGGATAACTTTCCTCTCCACCCTTCACCTGTTATGCACTCATTTATAGCTTTCATATGCACACATAATTTAAATTTTAAACAATGAAATTATAATAACTTTTTTGGCTTTCAAAAAACAAAACAATCACTGGCTGACAAGTTCATGTATTTTTGCATTTTTTTTTTTTTTTTTAGCCATGATGTTATTTGTGCCTTCAGGGAAACAGGGGCCACCTGGGTTTAACCGATCGACCCGTCTGTTCTGTTCACAATATTTACACTTTTAGTTGCATAGCAGAGTGTTCTACCACTCGTCGCAAAAGAAAGTAGTCTTCTATCTGCAAGCATTCCTGGAAATGTTGTGGGCTTCCGCTGTCCGATGTGACGTCCCCTCAAGCTTCAGGTAGAATTCAACACCCACAAACTGGATCAAACCACCTGTAACACACTCGAGCCCTTTGTTCTCTACCTCTGAGGTTAAATTATCTGAATTGGTCGTTCTTTTAGCGGTCAGACGGTCACCTGCATTCATAGGAAATCTCTCCAATGTGCCGTTAAAGAACCTCGATTAAAGGCAGTGAGGAGATGAACTGATGACTACACATGTGCGGAGATACTCGAGATTGGAGATTTTTATTACTTGGTGCTATTTATCTGCAATTTCTTTTTACGAAAGGTCAAAGGTCAATTGTGATGCGATGAAATGGAAATTTTCAGGTAAAATGTGGACTGTTGGGCATCCTGCCTCTCAAAAAATGTTTCTGTTGATGTGTTTTTCTAATGTATTTATCACTGCTGCTCTCCTGCCGCTGGGCCGGGGGACAGCGAGGGACCACAGGTGCTGGGGTGAATCCGATGGACGTCCGCAATTTATCATTCATACGCCAGTGACGCCAGGCCGGGCCGAAATATGGCAGGGTAAACACAAACCATAGATCATCCAGAGACACAGATACACACAGACAGACAGCGATAAACACCACACACATACATAAAATATGTCTATGCAGACATATGCTTTCATGTGTACATGCACGGGACAGGGGTCACATCACAAACGTGCCTCTGTCGGCCTGCTGCAGATAACTTTTTTCCATTTCTTTCCTCCACTTTATCTTAGTCTCTCTTCCAGCTTTCCTGTCTCCCTCTCTTTTTATTATTTCTAGTAGATTCCTGGCAGAGTGGACACACACTGCCTCCATATTCAATAAAAACACAGATATGACCTCATTTATATATTAACCTGTTTCTACTAAACAATTGTGGATTTTTTTCTCTTCTTCTATTCTTAGAAATGGACTGTGTTCTCCCCCCCCAGCCCACCCCCACGTCTCCCCTTACAGATCCTAAATAAAGTCCCTCCCTTAAATGCCCCACGCTTCCAAACTTTTAATCCAGGCTTTGCAGGGATGTATCACACTGTGACATCACTGCTGGCCTGCATCTGCTAGAGAGAGCTGGGAGCTGATTTCTATGTTTACATAAGATTAGAGCACAGGGAGAAAAGAAGGTAGCTGATACGGTAGCTCCGAGCCAAGCTGCTCTCATTTTCTAACGCCGCCACAAACAGCCTGCAGGAGAGCGGCTGAGCAGAGATACAGGACGTTTTGCTGCTTACACGGAGCTACGCCAGCAGCGGTCAGGCTTCGGGCTTTGACTCATTCGTGACGACTCAATGCAAACATCCAAATGAGGCCTGAGACGTAACAGATGCAACATCAGCACTGCTGACCAATCAGGGGGGTTCATTTCCTCACACGACGATTGTAACGGATTGCCAGTTAAAAGGATCTGAAGCCACCGATGTGACAAAATCTGTTTGTAATTCAGGTATTCTGGGATGTTTGTCTGGTCTGAAAATCACTGGACTGAGGCACTGAAGAATGAGGAAGACCCACAGGAGTCTTCAACAGGAGTGTCCAACACACTTGTTCCAGCACTACTGGGAAATGATAGACTAACATCTGTGTCAAAAAGCAGAGCAGTTCTCAGGAGGCTGAAACCGCCCTGACTGAAAGGCCACGCCACGGTGCAAATCCTCGCATAGTCTGTCTTGACACGCAGCTCCTGCTCATACAGGCAGCACGATCTGCACATAAAAATGGCGACCTTATGACCCTGTAGGAATGTGGTACAATACTGAGAATTGCTTCTCTTTTCCAATTTTCCTGTTGGATGGTGCATTTTGTTGTACCTATTAGTGATTGTGTGCTGCGTGTTTACGCTGCTGCAAGCAAGCGTTGTCTCTGCGCACGTCACCTCTGCTGGTTCTTACAGGTGTGTGCACGATGCAGACAAGCAGACAAGATGTCGAAATAACAGCGCAGGAGCGGAGAGAGTGATATAAAAAAAAAATACAGTCGACCTATAGTTAATGCTTAAAAAAAGAAAACCCTTTAGCAAGGCAGTAAACCGACTGAGCCTGCAGGCCACAACCAGAAATAAATCCAGCATGGATGTCATGACAGTGAGAACTCCAAACTCAACACGCTGTACTCACCTTCCAGCTGCACAACAACCAGACACTCAACTGTCATGCAAGTGCCCTTAAGCAAGGCATCAAACCCACTGAACCTGCTCCACAGCCAACAGCACATCCAGAAGCTCTCTGCAAATTTACAGAAAGCATTTATAACCCTCCCCTGCTTCCTGCTGCACCCCCTGACCCCGACACTTGGTGTAAATATAAATGTACTCCTGACACGTCGACTCACACTCGCTCTCACAAGCGTCAGCACCGCAAAGGTTAAAAATACTGTATGTATATTTTACTTCCTGCTGGTTTCAGGCTGCCTGGTCGATCCATCACCTCCTATGTGCAGTTCTCTGAGTCTTGAAGTGGAGGGCTTGGCGGGTCAGCATTAGTGGGAATCTGCTGCAGTTTCTTTTTCTCCTTTTTTCAATGAGTTTGAACTTTCGTTGTTTGTTTGTTGTTGTTTTTTTTTTCCTATTTGTGTTTTCCTACTTTATCTCTCTGTGGCACAGATTTCGTGTCAGTAAACCCTCTTTGAGGTGGTCCAGTTGAACTGTGTGTGTGTGTGTGTGTGTGTGTGTGTGTGTGTGTGTATCAGCACCCAACGCTAGGTATAACTGTATGTAATCACGTGTCCCATCTAAAAAAATCACACACACACACACACACACACACACACACACACACACACACAGTCCTATCCCAGTGTCTCATCAAACAGTTGGACATTGGCCAAGTTCTTCTAATGGACAGCTGTCATCCTCCCCCCTCTTTTCTATCAACCATTGGGTAGTTTTCTTCTACAGCCTCCTCTCCTCTTTTTTCCTTTCCCTCCCACCTCCACAAATGTTGCAAATTGGTACGTGCATCTCCCTCAGTAAATCTTGTCTCCCTTTGTCTGTCATCAGACTGTACTCACACACACACACACACACACACACATCCTTGTTCTTCTATCTTTGTGA